>CM060966.1:73331147-73381147 GCA_030765045.1 Tenodera sinensis | reverse complement strand
GGAAATAATTTTCAGTGACTAACAATGACAAATTATATATACTTAAGTAGATGGTTTTCATTTGTCCAACATATTGTTGATGGTCATGAAAAGCAAACATTAATAGCGACACCTGCACACTTCTTAAGGTTTAGATAATATAGTCCTGGCTAAGAGCGACGGTCTCAGGTGCGTTGCGATCCAAACAGTATCAGCTTCACTAATGGGTGATGCAGGTGAATGGCTAAACCCACACTCCCCCTTGCCATTGAATTCCAGCATGACATTCTGAATGTGTACCAGATGGTTAACACAACAGATGACGACAGTTAGCTGTAACAGGTTAGTACTCGGCCATGACGCAAAACGCGTTCTACAGCATCTGAATACATGCTGCGGTAATAATCTATGTCCATAGCCATAATATAAGGAGAAAGACAGAAAGATAGGGGGACTGAGAGAGCCTGAGCGTGTTTCCAAAAGGTTCAGACCATTTTTAATATTCCACAAATGCAAAGATTATATTTCCCAGATCACACCTAATTTTCAGATATTTCGATCGTTTTAAAAGTGTCTTAGGAAGAGTATTCCATTATCTTGTTATTCTGTAAGTCTTACAACACTTTGAACATATTGATATCATGCGACATTTTCCTTCGTTTGGTCAATGCAGTCAGCATTAATTAAAATTTGAGCACTATTGTACTCTTTTATGTCATCACCATCACCTCATCATCATCATCATCATCTTCTTCTTCTTCATCATCATCAGCAGCAGCAGCAGCATCAGCATCATTTTCTATCCCATGTCTGCGTCTTCCATGTTCTCTATCAGAGTTTCTCAGGAATGCGTTTTCTCATTCATGTCTTCTTGCATACCGTAGACCATGCTCTCTTGGATATGCCTCTCCTCTTTGTGTCCGAAATACTCTGTCTAAAGATCGTATAGGGTAGCTATGTGCAACGTTTACGAAAGAGGGGAGGTTGGATTTACCTCCTTCCATGATACGCGGACATTGCCTCTCTTTAACCCCCAGCCGTGCATTGTGTTGCACTAGTGGGTTGGTGACACGTACGTTACGTTTGATTTTCGAAAGTAGCTACTTTAAAATCTTATGCGATAAACATCTGTTCATTAGTGACTTCTTTGGTACTGCTTCCGAGTTTAACAATCTATCGATATTTTGCATAGCCTTAGAAGATCCCCCAAGTGACCGGCACGTAAGCCATTCTGATACAGAGTTTTAATATAGTTCAATTTGGAGAAACTTTGTTCTATACTCACTGTTATGCATATTATTCTTGCGGATGTTTATTTCTCTATCTACTACATTTTAATCGACATAAGCATTTTCTGAAATAACGTTACTGCAAATTTTCTTGTAGCTACAAGGAGAATATGGGAATATGGTAGATTTTAAGCAATAGTGAAGTGTTTTAAGAGCTGGTTGGTATGCAATACATTTAGAATTTCGTTGTCTTTGCAAGGCTAAGGAATGAAAAAGTCAATAAGATGTTCCTATTTTCAAAAAAGTATAAATTATGGCAAATTCGGACAAATAAGAAACAGTATCTTGGAAATGGTTCACTCAAAAGAGAGAAGTATTTGACATAAATTGTGTGCTTTAACGAGACTCATTTTTTTTAAGTAAGTTTTTGTCCGTCTCTTATTGTTTACCATCCATGCAAAACTCATCCAGAATGAAGAGGTCTTGTGAGGACATTCCCAGAAAATTCGAGGTATGACTTAGAAACGGCCATGGAATCGCCTGCTTATGCCCATCATTGGATACCGACTGTCTCTTATTCCGAATGAACTGTAGAGTGGGGAATTGCCATTCACTGCATCAGGTTCTCCAAAGAGAGAAATTTGGACATCTCTGGTATATGGTAATCCGCCCTTACCCATATTTATCCCATAATCATATCATAGGGATTGTTTTTTCTTTAATTTCACCTAATATAGTGTGTTGCACTTAATTTTTTTTTCTAAATGACCTCATTTCTAATTATTTCCATCCCAGATGTTCTATTTGCTCTTCTGGAAACATTCGCTTCTCTTGCTACTAAGCTTATTTCTTCTCCTCCTTTTATTGACCAAAGTTTCTGAGCCAATTGTATTCATTTATTTGTTTGCTTATTTATTTAACTTTTTTATTTTGAGGTATGCTTATCCTAGAGTGTTCAAATGAGTAGAAGTATCGCTCTTATGCCCTGAATATTTCTATTTTGGATTTTCTTCTCGCATTCCGGTGGCATTCTTATAGTAGGAGCAGTAGGAGTAATGATAATATTGTTGATGACAGTAATAATAATAGTAATAATAACAACAACAACAACAACAACAACAATAATAATAATAATAATAATAATAATAATAATAATAATAATAATAATAATAATAATAATAATAATAATAATAATAATAATAATAATAATAATAATAATAATAATAATAATAATAATAATAATAATAATAATAATAATAATAATAATAATAATAATAGTAATAGTAATAATAATAGTAATAGTAATAATAATAGTAATAGTAATAATAATAGTAATAATAATAATAATAATAGTAATAATAGTAATAATAGTAATAATAGTAATAATAATAATAATAATAATAATAATAATAATAATAATAATAATAATAATAATAATAATAATAATAATAATAATAATAATAATAATAATAATAATAATAATAATAATAATAATAATAATAATAATAATAATAATAATAATAATAATAATAATAATAATAATAATAATAATAATAATAATAATAATAATAATAATAATAATAATAATAATAATAATAATAATAATAATAATAATAATAATAATAATAATAATAATAATAATAATAATAATAATAATAATAATAATAATAATAATAATAATAATAATAATAATAATAATAATAATAATAATAATAATAATAATAATAATAATAATAATAATAATAATAATAATAATAATAATAATAATAATAATAATAATAATAATAATAATAATAATAATAATAATAATAATAATAATAATAATAATAATAATAATAATAATAATAATAATAATAATAATAATAATAATAATAATAATAATAATAATAATAATAATAATAATAATAATAATAATAATAATAATAATAGTAAACGAAAATACTATACCTTGTCTCAAACTTAGATGACTGTATGGAGTTAAATGTGATATATGTGTCTCTATCTAGGGTATACAAGTTGCCATTAGCCTCGTCCTTTTCCACTCTCACGCTGTTGCCAGGTTCCCAATAGCATGGTGTAAGTACTAAGTTGTTATAAATTTCAGGTTTGAACACATTATCCTACGCATAATTTTTTTCTCTTCCAGGTTATGTCCTTTTTAGACTCATTACACATTTCTGTAGGCCCAAATTTCTTCAGAAAACCATTTTTTTCTATAGAAGGCTAATGTTTGCTGTTTCTATACTCATCACGCACTAACGAACTAACTGCTAGAATACATCTATATTTTTTTCTTAGCTAGAGTAAACAATAGTGCTACTGCCTGCCTACTTAGAGCCCTCTATGTTTACTCAGTTAAGTGTTACAATTTTTTAAATTAAATGTTTTCAGAAAATTGTGGATCTGTGCACTGCAAAAGTTAAAACTTTTTTGTTATTGAGTTTACATCAGGGACCAAGAGAGAAGAAATGTTGAGGAGGGTTGGAGAAAGCTTTTAAAATAAATCAAAAGGCTGTAACCTTTTCCTTTTGTCTTGTAAGGCAAACAAAAGCTATTCGTCTATTCAGCGTATTTTCGCGCCAGGATTGAAATAGAAGATAGTATAAGGAACAGCACTAATATTACTTCGAAAGAAGTCATGTGTGTAACTGTGTAGAATCTGTTAGCTGTTATTGCGTTATTTATTTTTTAATATTTTCCGTAAATATTTGTAGTTATGGAGGGCGAAGCTAGGAAGAGACGATATATTGGTAAATTATAATGTAAGGAAGGCCAAATAATTATGAATGTGTTAGATTATTTTTCAAGTAAAATGATTGTTAGTAAGGGTAGTAAAAGAAACAGCTAAGGCTATCGGGTGTTCAGACGTAGTAGTGTATAGGATTAAGAAGGAAGTAATGAAAGGACCTCTAAGGACGCCATCAAAAAAGAAAGCAAAAAGGGCAGGAAAAAAAAAAAGCTAGGTTAACGTAATATGGCGGAATAGTGCAAAGTGGATGTGGAGAATTGTTCATTCTTTACTGTTTGCAAATATTCCACCCACACTGAATGTAATTTTGTCACGGGTCAACAGTGATAAGATCCTACCAAATTTCTCAAGGGCCACTCTGAGTCGGTTCTTACATGATTTGGGGTTCGAATATGAAAGAAGGTGTAACAAGTGCATATTAATATAAAGAGACTATATCATCAGACATAAAAAGACATAAAAAGGTTTAGGGACCAGGGGGAAATCAATTGTTTATACAGACGAGTCATTTGTAAATGTAGGTCATACAGTGACAAAGGCGTGGAGGGATACCAAAGTTAAAGGTGCCCATCAAGCAGGAATTGAAGGCCTAAGTACAGTATTCCGGTCACCTCGGGGTCGCCCGCGGAGAAACATTCGCAACTAGTACATGTTGCAACACTGCGCCCCATTTAACGTGTATTGTCTTCTAAGGGCGAGATGCGCTATAGTAATAATGTACTTTTTATCAATGATCTTCTGTGGCAATATACGAAATCAGTTAAAGTCCGAATTTATAGTACTTATCAGGGATGTTGCACATATAAGATGAAGTTGCATCAAATTAATGTTCTATGTTAAAATCACAAACATACAAACATAGAATAAAATTGATTATCCACTAGAAAGTAATGACAAATTTGAAGATGTTACTGGATCTACGAGATAGTGATTTTGACAGCATATTAAAGAGCTTTATGCATAATTAATACTTCCTTATTTTGAATTGTTTTTGTGTGACGATCAGTTACTCAAAGTGCATAGTACCTCTTGTACTGTATTGAAATAACTTGTATGTTGTAACATGGGTAACTAGTTTTCATGCATCTCAGAACCGTATACCTCTACACATTTATAACAGTTATTAATTACATGTTATGAATAGGTTTTTAATGGGCAATTTTGAGGCATGAGAAGGTTTGAAGGGGGGAATTAGCCCATCCATGTGAAGCAAAGTTTTTACCTATGCCCCTGACAGGACACCCCCTGGGAGGGAGAAGTGAAGCGGGAGGAGACAGAAGAGAGCAGGAGCCCCACAGTTTTCTGATTTTGAGTCCCCGGTGGCAGTTTGTACAATCGACTCTGCACCATCTCTGCAGGCTAACACATCCTACTGTGAGATCTGAGTTTCGGATTTCAGCCCCCGCTCCGGAGAAACAAGGACATCCTTTTTCCCTGCAATACAACACCGAGATTTCCATTGACACAACTGAAACAGCCAAGCGGATGAAAGTGAGGTGAAAGAAGTGAGGTGAAATGAAGTTATAAGATATTCAGTGGACGTCATTAACCTTCCAAGCATTTGTCTAGCTACCCAAGAAAATCCCGAGGAAGTGAAAGGAAAAAGGGGGAAAAAATTGGGTCACGAAGTTCTTCCGCGGAGATCAAACGCAGCAATTCCCGAATGTAGGCCAGACATGTTACCATGGCTCCGCCACGCTCAGTATGGCCCATTCTGGGTGAACTTGCCATCGCTCTAATTTATTATTATTATTATTATTATTATTATTATTATTATTATTATTATTATTATTATTATTATTATTATTATTATTATTATTATTATTATTATTATTATTATTATTATTATTATTATTATTATTATTATTATTATTATTATTATTATTATTATTATTATTATTATTATTATTATTATTATTATTATTATTATTATTATTATTATTATTATTATTATTATTATTATTATTATTATTATTATTATTATTATTATTATTATTATTATTATTATTATTATTATTATTATTATTATTATTATTATTATTATTATTATTATTATTATTATTATTATTATTATTATTATTATTATTATTATTATTATTATTATTATTATTATTATTATTATTATTATTATTATTATTATTATTATTATTATTATTATTATTATTATTATTATTATTATTATTATTATTATTATTATTATTATTATTATTATTATTATTATTATTATTATTATTATTATTATTATTATTATTATTATTATTATTATTATTATTATTATTATTATTATTATTATTATTATTATTATTATTATTATTATTATTATTATTATTGTTATTGTTGTTGTTATTATTATTTTTTTTGCATTAGCAGAATATCTTTCACATTCTCCAACTATTATCCATGCCAGAGAATTATTCATTGAGAAAGTATACCATAGGAAAGCAAAATATACAGATCTTTTACTCTGGTGTGACCACATATTAGTAAAACGTCTAATTAAATGCACAACTCTAACAATTTATCGGTTATACCTTAACATGTGATCTCAGGCTTTGTTGTCTTTTTATATTTCACTATCTTTTAGTCTTCCCTAACTTCCTGTTGCTTACCTGGTTATATTTTCGTTTTTCTTACTGATATATACACAAATACACATTCACAAATAATAAAAGTAACCATGCCGAGGCAGGAATCAAACACGCGATCATCTTCGATACAAAGCAACAAAGCTGGGCACTTAAGTTAGTGCAGCCGGCGTGACGGCAAGCTAAATGAATGCCCATGAAAATACTAATAGTGAGGATGTCTGTTAGTAAATATTTGGGACTAGAAAACTACTGCTTATATACACAAATACACATTCACAAATAATAAAAGTAACCATGCCGAGGCAGGATTCAAACACGCGATCATCTGCGATACAAAGCAACAAAGCTGGGCACTTAAATTAGTGCAGCCGGCGTGACGGCAAGCTAAATGAATGCCCACGAAAATACTAATAGTGAGGATGTCTGTTAGTAAATATTTGGGACTAGAAAACTACTGCTTCCTTTCTGAATAAAAAACCATTTCTTTAAACAGCTGTGAGGCCTGTAAGATAGTATCATCATTTATATTTAGCCCAGTATTATAAACGTTGGTTGACTGGAAGATTAGTTAAACCAAACCAAAGGCTTAACAGTAGGCAACGTTTTATAAACGTCTGGTTAGCTAATCTCACAGAACGTATAACTGGACCGTAGTTACAGCAATTTACAATCTGTAAAGTGGCAGCATATATAGGAATGAGTTCATTCCCTTTAAAACAAAGTCCTCTAAGTGAAGTGGAAGTATTGTAAGCTGTTCTTCTCTATTATTACGCACTGCACACGCCAGTTGAAGTCTGGGCATTTCCTCAGCCGCTCGCTTCTCTTACAAGCAGAACAAAGTTCACGCAAGTCACTGACTGGATTTACCCCGGTGATTTCTGCAACTATTTTGGCGCACGAAGGGTTATCTAGTTACCCGAATGCCAGCTGGAGTGGTCCACCTAGTATATTCTTAAGAATGTGATTTTCTTATGCTTTACTATTAATTCCATTGTTTCTCTATTCTCACTTAGTGTGGATGGTAGAAGCGAAACTGAATTTTCTTTCCTCCTTCCTCGACGTAATGTCTGCAAATTCCTGAGTGCGTTAATGCAATGGTATAAGTGTTTGTAAATTTGGCAGGCGTCACTGACCGTTTGTGTTCAAAGCTGTATGTGACCCATTCTACTATGATTCTGATCCGTATCATAGTTGGGTTTCTCTATCGGTTAGATGATGTTATTTAAGAAAATATGAACCAGCATTTCCAGCATTCGAGAACAGGTCGCACAGGTTCTCCTGTACGGTATGTTTAGTTGCACAGCACCTAGCCGCTAATGCGACTTTATCTGTGCGGTATTTAAGGTTGTCATTGTATTGTCATGCTTTTGTGTCCTGGACAATGGTTTCTTTCTATATACCTAATTTAGGATACAGAAAGGGGGTAGGAATAGGTGTTGGGATAATAATGTGTTGGAAGATGGGAGTGGCATTACCCTTATCCAAGGGCGTCCTTGGGTAGGCGGTAGCTTTTCCTTCTTCGAGGTGCTCTATGGTCGTATTGACCTAATGCCCGTACCAGCTGATTGGTGTGGGAGTTAAGTTTGGAGTGCATGGTTCGGGATCGCTCCCTTACCAAGTCCATGATGTAGGGAAGCCCTGATTGGTTGTGAAGGATGTAGCACGGGAATCTACGCCCGGTATCATATATCATTCTTAACGCCCTATTCTGCACTGTTTGCAGTTTGCGTATGGTAGAAGGTGCCGCTGATCCCCAGGCTTCGCAGATCAATGGCGGAATGATTGCCCTGTAAATACGTAGTTTTAAATGATTGGGCATAGTGGATCGGAGGATAGGGTGGAGCTGCCTGAGCACAGCATGACCAAGTTTGGCCTTTGCGCGGATGTGTGGGGCGTATGTTAGTCCGCGATCAAGGAGAACGCCTAAATATTTGGCGGAGGTTACCCATGGGATATTTCTCCGCCTAAGCCGAAGTGACCGTTCTGGCCACCAATGACGAACTTTACCAAGGAGGAGAGCGGAGCTTTTCCCCGGACTAATAGCCATTCTCCACTTCTCACTCCAGCGGTCAACGGCGTCGAGTTGTCGTTGAAGGGGAGGGAGGCAATATGTTTTGTGCCATGATGAGGACGTCGTCCGCATACTGGCACGTTGCAGTGTGTTGTTCCGTGGGGAAATCGGACATGTATGCTGCGAAGAGTAGCGGGGAGAGTACACTGCCCTCTGGGACTCCTGCCGCTATTTCTCTTATTGTAGACAGTTTTCCTTCCACTTTCACTCTGAAAGTGCGGTCCTGAAGGAAACTGCTAATTATAGTGAGATATGGAGGAGGGATATTTGCCTGCTTTAGTTTGTACAGTAGGCCTTGGTGCCAAGTTGTGGCGAAAGCCTTTTCCACGTCCATCAGCACTGCTATGGTCTTGATGTTTCCCTGGAAACCCAGGGAAACCATCTCGGCCACACGCAGCAACTGCATGGTCGTAGAATGACTCCGACGAAAACCAAACTGGTGATCCAGTAGGAGTTGCCTCTCCTGAAAAAGAGGTATTAGCCGGGTAAGGAGCAACCGCTCAAAAACTTTTGAGACGATTGGGAGAATGCTGATGGAGCGGTAGTTGTTAGGAAAGACTGGGTTCTTGCTCGGTTTCAATATACACACCACCCTCGCCTCCTTCCAGAAAACCGGAAAGTAACGAAGACGGGGGCATGCATTGAAGATCCGGGTCAAGCGGACCATAGCCTTTTTGGGTAGGTGCTGAGCATGAGCGCCGTAACGCCGTCATGTCCAGGGGATTTGTTGGGATTCAGACATTGGATTTCGGAAATCACCGCTTTCGGGGTGATTATTGGAAGTTGGATCTCCTCGTGTAGCCAACTCCTCATAGAGGTAATCCACGGTTGCTTCCACAAGTTCAGTAAAGTCTTCGTCTTGCGGGTCCTCCCGGGGTTATAAAATGAACCCTTAGCGGCAATGCTATTTATACTTGACTTTACGCCTTCTAGAGGTAGGTAGAGATAGGATATAGACCGAGAGGATTCCACTCTGAGCTAAATGTTTAGGCTATTTCTGTGAGACTCCGCGAGGAACGGATGAAATGAAAGCGCTCAACGGGCGTGTTTGAACCCGGACGAGTAGCGCGAGCCAAAGTCAGGGTCCCTCAGGTGTACTAGATATTCTTCATCTTGACGCATTGACACGAAAGTTCGCCAAGCAGCCACTAGACCATGGGTTTCAACAGCGGTCCAATCCTGCAATCCAGGGGACTACAACGCTACGCATTCGTCGAAAATAGCAGTTACAGTTCGCAAAGTCCCCAGTACGTGGCCAATACTTGCAAACCTGAAAGACCAGATAGAAAGAGAGGTGAATGGAATGGAGAGGCAGGAAATTCAGGAGATGTAACTATCCTTCCCAGCAGCGTGGTGATCCTGGAAAACTCCTCCCCCCCCTCAAAAAAAAAAAAAAAAAAAAAAAAAACACCCATGGACCAGAAAGGTCTGTTGCGGAATTCGAACCCACGACCGAACTAACGTAAGTATCCCACGCTACCGTGGAGCAATCTCGCTCAGTTTTCATCTTCTATATAAGGTGTCTGTCTGCGATTAAGGAGATTAAGTAACTAAGCCTCGGCACTACAGCCCATGAAGAGCCAAGCCTTACCGCCCAGCCGCTGCGTCCCCCACCTCGGCCCACTACAGGCGTCATTGGTGTGGTGCAGTACTCGAGGGTCGTACGTGGTCAGCATCCGGATTCCTCCCGGCCAGTTGTGCTGTCTTCACGACCTGGGGCCGCTAATTTTCCATCAAGTAGCTCCTCAATTGGTCCCCCAGGACTAACAAGGCTGAGTGCACTTCGTGCCAGACTTCCCAGAAGGGATAAAATCCCCATACTGTTACCGGGGATCGAACCCGGGTCCTCCGCGCCAGAGGTAGACGCGCTACCAACCGCGAATAAGGAGATGTATGTTAAAAAACACAAGTTCTGAGCCTTTACTTTTTCCATCTCATTTGAAACAGTATTATCTGCAGTATAGAAAGAAACAACTTGTGAGCAGTTTTGAATTTTGATCAGTTCTGAAGTACTGAAGATTCTCCACTGAAGTGTTGCTGCATATTTTGTTTCTGCAGTAAGCAACATACGGCTAGTTGGCTAGTCTACGTTGTTTTCACCACGCTCTTGAGCCATAAGCTGCTGTCATTTCACGGAAATTTGCACTGTTAGTTATTATCCCATAACTCCCGATCTTCCCCATATGCAAGAAAAAGCTACTTTCAATTTTAATTCCGGAGCCTGATAGATTTTCCGCACTATGACAAAGGGGTAAGCACATCAGGGTCGGGGGAGAGCAAATGCAATAATGACAGTGCAAAGCACCGCCCTGTCGGTTCTATATCCATTATTAATACTTTATTCTTGCATGGCATGGATTCTAATTTCCTTTACAATCAAAACTCCATTTGATGATGCTAATCTGATGTACATCACTATAACCTCGTAAAGCCAATATGTGAGAGCGACTTGTGTGCCATGGATACTGAGTTGTAACCGCCTCAATTTATTATTTTTTTAGAGAAAGTATGCTGAACTACAAGTCATACTCTGATATCTCCTAATTAAACTACACTTTTAATATCACAAATATGTATTCATTATATTTTTATTTTCAAGCTATTTCAGTCTTCAGTAGTTGCAGCTCTGAGGTAACATTTTCATTTAAAGCCAATAAATTGCACTCATTCTACCCATAACAATTATTCCATTTACATCTAATATGATAATCTGGACAATTAATAGCAATTGCTTGAATATTACATTTTTATAGATGAAATTATATTTATTATCTAGATTGTATAATAAATAATTTTGAACTAAGTTTAATTTCATTTTTGCTTGTTTTAGCCGGTATAACAAAAAGTGCCTCAACTTGCCTGGCGTTATACCTTTCCTTTCTGAGGTGCCTAATTATCTCCTCTCCACCACTCTCTCTTACTCGCTCCCTTTCCCTCTTTTTCTTCGTTGGTTACCTTAATGTCATCGAAAGCAATCCATATTCGGTAATGTTAGAAGTAAAAGATACGCTCTTATTTATGACTGCAATTTAGTACTCGTTTAATATATCGTGATGCCGGCCGACGGCAGCGGCAAAAGCAAAGGCTCCAAATCGGGCTACCCCATCCCACAAAAGCACTCATGATCAAGCTGCCTGGCACGGCTATTGTGAATAATGTTGTGACAATAATCAGAGCAGAACAAAGGCGTTTTTGAGATTATCTGAGAAGTGTGTGGCGGCCGGCGTATTTGCAGAAGTTTAAGAAAGTTCCATGTCACGTCACCTCACTATATAAGAAGGTGAGGCGACGACAGTAGTCAGTAGTGAGTTACAAACATGAGCCAGACAGTTTTAGATTGTATATGTGTGCGCGAGTGTGTGTGTGTGCGCGCGGACGCACGTGAGCTGTGTGTGAGGATCGGCAGGCCGTGAAGGAAAATAGAGAAGCAGCTCTTTGAGAGACGGAGAAGCTGAAGAAAGTCAGAGAGGAGTGAGTCAAGGTTACAAGAAGAAGACCGTAGGGAGTTGTCTCTAAGGATAACGACTGGGTTAACGTTGAGAAGAGAACTATATTTGTGCAACGGCCTTAGCAGGAACATAAAATGAAAAAAAGAAAAAGAATAAACAATAAAACATAACTGGATCGGATTTGTGTTCTTTGTCACAGTATGTAGGAACGTTTTCAGTAGAGAACATAGGAAAATATACATGTAATGTGAAACCATAAACATCTTAAGGCTGTTGTCAAAGAAGTTTCATGCACATTAAAAACAGAAGGTCAAAAGTGAAGAACCTTTCCCTCACTTTGCTGTTAGACCTGTTTGCCTTTCGAAGGTGGCCATAGATGTTATTATATGCCTTACTTGAAACTGCAATATCTCGAAGTTATTGGGGGAAAACCGTTTGCACTTTAGGAACTGAAAATCAACAGTACATAACCTCCTAGTCTTTGAATTTAACGTTGTATTACTTTCTAAAGGGATCATAAATAACAACACGCATTTAACTTGTACATTTAATTCATTTAGTTTATTCTAGCTTATGTCATTCCTTAACGGCTAAGGGCTACTGCCTGTTAGTAGGGTAGCTCAATAAAAACTCATTATGAGAGCTAATCCTCAGGAGCACAACTTATGCATAGGTGTGCAGAATTTATGGAGCGTTTCATGCTATTTTTATACCTTCGTTTAGGCACTTTCGCTAAGGTAATTTTACATCTATTGTACACAGCATTAAATGTGGGGAAGTGGGTTATAATATTGTAACAAAAACAATAAACGTCCAGTTCAATTACCTTTTCTCAATTTATTTTCTTCCAAAATGTTTGCACAAATGCGCAGTTCTCTTTTACTGACGTTAGCACAGTCTACAGTCTTTCGTGATATCACAACTCACAACCGTTTTCTTCTTGTAACATTCACTCTCCGTTCTCTCTGAATTTACCTTCTCTCTCACTTTCAAACAGCTGACTTTGACAACACAATCAACCGACAGGCACTAACTGCTTCGTTATCTTCCTTTCGACGCGTCGCATAAGCAGCTAACACACACACACACACACACACACACACACACACACACACACACACACACACACACACACACACACACACACACACATACACACACATGTGCGCTTCACACCCTGGAGTTAAAACTGAACTGACTCACTCTGTTCGTCACTCCCACCGCCTCGCCTCCTTATGTAGCGGCGATTACGTAACACGGTCCTATCTCGAACTTCCACAAATAGGCCGGCTCTCGCAAGCTTCTCGTATAATTTGTAAAACTCCTTTATGTTCTGCCGCTGATTGTTGTCACGTATTCAAAACATTCGCGAGAGGCAGCCTGAACTTGAGCGCCTTTGATGTACCCACCGCAAATGGGGTGGGACAGCCCGGCCTTTGTTGTACCCAGCGGACGGCTTCCCAATAAAGTCGTTAGCTAATCTATATCATCTGAACAGAACTCACTTCATGCGCTACCCAAGTAACTCAGGCTACATTCAACATAGGAGTGTCGGACAAGTTGCCTAACATCCAGGTGTTGCCTATATCATCTGAACAGAACTTACTTTATACGTTACCCCAGTAACTCAGGCTACATTCAACATAGGAGTGTCGGAGAAGTTGCCTAACATCCAGGTGTTGCCTATATCATCTGAACAGAACTTACTTTATACGTTACCCCAGTAACTCAGGCTACATTCAACATAGGGGTGTCGGAGAACTTGCCTAACATCCACGTGTTGTCTATATCATCTGAACAGAACTCATTTTATGTGGTACCCAAGTAACTCAGGCTACACTCAACATAGGAGTATCGGAGAGGTTGCCTAACATCCAGGTGTTGCCTATATCATCTGAACAGAACTCACTTTATGTGGTACCCAAGTAACTCAGGCTACACTCAACATAGGAGTGTCGGAGAGGTTGCCTAACATCCAGGTGTTGCCTATATCATCTGAACAGAACTCACTTTATGTGGTACCCAAGTAACTCAGGCTACACTGAACATAGGAGTGTCGGAGAGGTTGCCTAACATCCAGGTGTTGTCTATATCATCTGAACAGAATTCACTTCATGCGCTACCCAAGTAACTCAGGCTACATTCAACATAGGAGTGTCGGACAAGTTGCCTAACATCCAGGTGTTGCCTATATCATCTGAACAGAACTTACTTTATACGTTACCCCAGTAACTCAGGCTACATTCAACATAGGAGTGTCGGAGAAGTTGCCTAACATCCAGGTGTTGCCTATATCATCTGAACAGAACTTACTTTATACGTTACCCCAGTAACTCAGGCTACATTCAACATAGGAGTGTCGGAGAAGTTGCCTAACATCCAGGTGTTGCCTATATCATCTGAACAGAACTTACTTTATACGTTACCCCAGTAACTCAGGCTACATTCAACATAGGGGTGTCGGAGAACTTGCCTAACATCCACGTGTTGTCTATATCATCTGAACAGAACTCATTTTATGTGGTACCCAAGTAACTCAGGCTACACTCAACATAGGAGTATCGGAGAGGTTGCCTAACATCCAGGTGTTGCCTATATCATCTGAACAGAACTCACTTTATGTGGTACCCAAGTAACTCAGGCTACACTCAACATAGGAGTGTCGGAGAGGTTGCCTAACATCCAGGTGTTGCCTATATCATCTGAACAGAACTCACTTTATGTGGTACCCAAGTAACTCAGGCTACATTCAACATAGGGGTGTCGGAGAACTTGCCTAACATCCACGTGTTGTCTATATCATCTGAACAGAACTCATTTTATGTGGTACCCAAGTAACTCAGGCTACACTCAACATAGGAGTATCGGAGAGGTTGCCTAACATCCAGGTGTTGCCTATATCATCTGAACAGAACTCACTTTATGTGGTACCCAAGTAACTCAGGCTACACTCAACATAGGAGTGTCGGAGAGGTTGCCTAACATCCAGGTGTTGCCTATATCATCTGAACAGAACTCACTTTATGTGGTACCCAAGTAACTCAGGCTACACTCAACATAGGAGTGTCGGAGAGGTTGCCTAACATCCAGGTGTTGTCTATATCATCTGAACAGAATTCACTTCATGCGCTACCCAAGTAACTCAGGCTACATTCAACATAGGAGTGTCGGACAAGTTGCCTAACATCCAGGTGTTGCCTATATCATCTGAACAGAACTTACTTTATACGTTACCCCAGTAACTCAGGCTACATTCAACATAGGAGTGTCGGAGAAGTTGCCTAACATCCAGGTGTTGCCTATATCATCTGAACAGAACTTACTTTATACGTTACCCCAGTAACTCAGGCTACATTCAACATAGGAGTGTCGGAGAAGTTGCCTAACATCCAGGTGTTGTCTGTATCAGCTGAACAGAGCAACAGTCGCGCAGCAGCGTGTGTAGGGAGAGGTCGTGTTTTGGTAAGAGCTTTGTTCGCTTGTTTTGACCTTCACCTTACGTGACTTTGCACTAGCTATAACGTGCTGGTTTTCATTACACATTTTTGTTTGTTAAATAAGTGCTACTTTCTAGTAAAGTAAAAAATATATATAGAACGAAAGAACACATTAGTACTAACGTTTGTGGATCGTGATGTTCCGAAAGCGTCTCCATACGAGTTACATGAATGGATTCACGATATATTTCGATTTGAAGAAGAGGAGCTGGAAATGATTCAGATAAACAACTACACCCGGCAAATATACATCCAGTGTAAGGAAGCGATGCGAGTCAAGAGGGCCATCGAGGACACTAACGGTGAGTCAATTTTTACCTATAGTACTGGACAAAGAAGTAAAGTCACCATAACAACGGCAGGTCTAGGGTTTCGTATTGTTAAATTATACCATTTACCTCAGGATTTAAACCAATAAATTGTGCGACAACATCTAGGAAACTACGGTACAGTACTAGCACTTTCCATGGATACTTGGGGGCCCACGCTTCGATACAAAATCAGTAACGGAGTACGCACTGCAAAGATAGATTTAAAAAAGCATATTCCCTCATATATAGATATTGCCGGATATAAAAGCTTTATAAGCTATGAAGGTCAACCAATTACGTGTGCGGTGTGTAGTGAAACAGGACATTTGCGAAACAACTGTCCCAGATGGAGGGTAATCACGCAGACACCACGTCTAACAGACCCGCCCACATGGTCTAAACTAGTGCAGGGAGACTTCCCCATTAGACTGGTACCGGTGGAGTTGCCACAAGACACAGTTATGACCTCGGCAGAAATGACGACTACTGATAAAGAACAAGTAACTGCAGCTCAGTTTTCAGGAAAAGATACAGTAGTCGAATCACAGAGGGAAACTGTAATCAATCCTAAACAGGCTGAAAATTTACGGATTGATGATGCTGATGCACAAAGTGATGCCCCGATAACGAACTTTACCACTATTCCAATGGCAGAGGAACCCTCCAAGATGACACCAGAAACTTCAACTCTAACATCAGAAACATGCGCAGACTCTCCACTAACGACAGATATGGAAGTAGTGCCCACAATTCCCAATAATATTAGAAGCCGCGACCCCCGCGTGAAAAAGAGACGTACGGAGAGTAGCAAAGGTAACCGAAAGTAAGAGAAAACTGAAGAATCTTTGGAACATGACCCGGGTACTCTCACACGGCTATCATAATGCCTGATGTTTCTTGTTGGCTGTTCCTATTCTACCTCATCTACTTAATTTACATGACTTATACTCGTATTTATGCCACCTTAAATGTCAATGGTATACGCAGTACTGCTAAACAACTTCTCAGTAATTTCATTTTCAGCCATGATATTGACATCCTACTCCTGCAAGAGGTAAACACCGATAATTTAAACTTCCTTGGTCCTCAGTATAACTACATTTGTAATGTAGGCATTGACAATAGGGGCACAGCAATAATATACAGATCGACTTTGAGAATTACCCATCATGAGGAACATCCTAGTAGACGCAGTTTAGCTATGGTAATAGACAATGACATCTTAGTGGTGAATGTGTACTTGCCATCCGGCTCCAATAAACGACGAGACCGTGAATCTCTCATTGCAGATGAGATGCCATATTTCTTTCGTTACAGCTATAATTACTTGTTGCTGGGTGGTGACTTTAACTGCGTGTTACATGCCAAGGACCAACGAGGAACTTATAATCCGTCGCCCGCACTACAGCGCCTGTCTTCGGAATTGCAGTTAATTGACACTTGGGAATATCTACATGGAAATGAAGTTCGCTACACTTACTGTCGTGCTACCTCCACTTCACGAATTGATAGGATTTATGTTCATGGCCTTCATCGAACCAACATCCGGAATGTCCTTGTTGTACCTGCCGCAATAAGCGACCATCATGCCGTAATTGTGAAGATGACAGCATCCACTCCTTTGCCCATCCTTGGTAGAAGCTACTGGAAATTAAATAATGCTCTATTATATTATGAGGACGTACAACAACAGTTTCGTGAAACTTGGGAAAGCCTTAACGTACGAGCATCCAGGTCTCGCTACCAGGAGCATCAACAGTGGCTTTTGATTTATAAACCAGCGATACAGTCCTTGTTCAAATGTGTTGGTAAGGCTAAGGCTGCCGAACGAGCTAATAGCCAACACTATTATTACGCCCTGTTACATGATTTAACTAATCAACAGAGTACCGGCAATGACGTCAGTGGCAGGATAACTGCGATAAAATTAAAAATTCGTAAAATTCAGGAGTCCATTTTAGATGGTATACGGGTGCGTTCTCGTGCCATCTCTATTACCGATGATGAGCGTGCTGCTTTGTACCATGTAGCTTCGGAGAAGAAACGACACCAACGTAAATTCATATGTGATATTTCTACTACCAATGCTACTCTCCTACTACGCCTGAAATTCTCCGAGGGGCAGAGGAGCACTTCCGACAGCAATACGGTGAACATCCTACTCTTGTTTCCTCAAAAAGAGTACTTTATGAGGCTATCAATAAAACTGTGAATCCTACTGATAAGGATGAATTGGACGCACCTATCATCATGGATGAACTTCGGGACGTGATTTTTAAAGCCAGCAACAATTCTGCACCAGGAACAGGTGGTATTAGCTATACTTTTTACAAAGTATTTTGGACGATCATTAAAGACCGTCTGCTGCAACTGATGAATGCCACTTTTGCCATGAGCGACCACTTGTCAGGGTT
This sequence comes from Tenodera sinensis, assembly GCA_030765045.1. Classification (NCBI taxonomy): domain Eukaryota; kingdom Metazoa; phylum Arthropoda; class Insecta; order Mantodea; family Mantidae; genus Tenodera; species Tenodera sinensis. Next base: position 73,362,860 of record CM060966.1, on the reverse strand, counting down.
TAATGAAGGAATTGTAATTTTAATTTCAAAATGTAAAAAACCACAACATTTTAACAGCTTTAGGCCGATAACACTACTGATTTTAAAATTTTTACAAAGATTTTAGCCAACAGATTGCGTAAAGTACTGCCAGCCTTGATTGGACCGGAACAAACTTGTGGACTTCCAGACAGGAAAATCTCACACAATTTGATACAATTAAGGGATGCTGTGGTATATCTCGAGGAACATCCTGAGGAGGAAGCGGCCTTGTTGTCATTGGACCTCGAGAGAGCATTCGACAATATTGACCATCATTACATTTTTGGTGTCTTGCAGCACATGGGTATTTCTGATCGTATCCTGCAAACCATTAAAATAGTGTACAAGTCTGCATACTCCAGAATCCATATCAATGGATACTCTACTGGGCCAATTCCCATTTTGAGTGGTATACGACAAGGTTGCCCATTATCCATGTTATTGTTTACAGTTTGCACCGAACCTCTGGTGCGATTGATGAAGAAACACTTATTTTCACCTACAGTGCCGACAAGACTGCTCACCATAAAGACTTATGCCGATGACATGACTCTGCTACTCCGCTACCATCATCAAGTGTTCCTACTTCCTCACATATTACAGTTTCATGAACAGGCATCTTGTGCGAAGATTAACTATCAAAAGTCCTCCTTGATACCTTTTGGGACCTGGCCTCGGACGTTAACTGTGGATCATGTTCCCATTAAAGGCCACGTCACTATTCTAGGCCTCCAAATCACCACGAACGTCACAGAAATGGTCAACTTAAATTGGACATCTTTACTCAATCGCATCCGTTACTCCCTACAGCGCAACTTGAGCAGAAACCTCAACATTCTCCAGAGTTTGGTTTGTTAATCTCATGGGATTATCCAAGATTTGGTATTTGGCCCAAATTCTGCCCATCCCGTTAGAGATTTCCCAGCGCATCGAGCTGGCAGTGTCATATTATCTGTGGAATGGACATGTAGTGGCAAAATCTCAGCTGTCGCGTCCCATCATGAATGGAAGCCTAGGACTCATTAAGGTTTCCGAAAAATGTTCAGCACTGTTAATTAGAACTTCCTTACAGATGGGACAATTCAAGGACAACAAAAAACTACACTCCAGCACTGGAACATTAATGAACCATGCCATTTATCGCCGGATGGTGAAATGTATTACTACTTTACCTGCGAATTTCGTCTCTGGGGATCCAATTCCTACTACAAAGATCCTCTACCATCATCTGCTGTTACGGATTCCTTCTACTCCCACAATAGAGGGAAAATATCCCAATATTCCTTGGAAGAATATCTGGAGAGTTTTTCGATACGCTGATATCCCGACGGACTGGAAGGCCTCTGCCTACAAGATGCTCAATGCCATAGTACCCACAGCAGAAAAACAATATCGCCACAACATCTGCAATTCACCGTATTGTTCTCGATGCCACAACCTTGACACCCTTCAACACCGTCTTACAATGTGCATTCCCGAAACTTGGCATTGGATACAACATAAAATCTGCTCCATTACTAGGGTAGATAATCCTAATACCATTCGCAGGGCGATCCTGCAGCTAGATATCCAGGTGAAACAACACGTCTTTGCCCAAATATGGCTTATTATGGCTATATCCACTATATGTTGCAGGATCCATCTCCTAGTGTCCGTGGCCTTGAGAGATTTTTAACAGAACATAGGACGCGCCTCAAAAGGAAAAAAACGTGACTTTCTCTTGATGCTACACCCTAACATAGATGTCCTTTCTGTGTAAAGGATTGTGCCAGCTGGATTGAGGTATCACCATCTCGGAAGTGTCATCGCCCAGTTGCCAGATGAAACCAAATGGAGGACCAGCAAAGGTAACTGACATCATGCAATGAACAGTAATGTGCTATACCAAGTGATAGACCGTTACCAAAATGCAGCAATGGTTTAGTATTGTACACCCGATTGTAATTTCAATGTATTGTTTCTTTTATCTAATTTAAATAAATAGAAAAAAAACAGAACTCACTTTATACGCCACCCAAGTAACAGGCTACATTCAACATAGGAGTGTCGAAGAATTTCCGTATCATCCAGGAAATACCCTTAAATACAGGAAACTTTTAGGTTTGTTACAGCGGCTTATTGCATTCATACTTAATTTAATCTGCTCGACATACAGTTGAATGACTACTGCAGCTGAACTGGGTTCATATGCAGGAAAGATTATTGACCCCACATGACCCAGTAATGATAAAGTATTATCACAGGTTAATAAGAGAGGTAGCTTGAGTAGTGAAATTTTGTTAATTGATCGTCGTTAAAGAAGTGACACCTCGTGTATACTTTTTTGACAGAAAATGAGTTTTTATATGAATCGGTTCAGGAAAGAAAGCTGTTTGTTTTTGTTGACAACCGTACCTGACAAAACTTTTGTTCCTGCAAAAATTGAAATATGCGATTTCTCGTATGTCAAGCTATGTTCAAAGTTATGGTGATACCTCGTATGTGATGAATAGAGAAGCCACGTATCTCGTATGTCAGTATGAGTAATGAAGCATGTCATGGGATGCACACAGCTGGCAGCTCAGCGACTATTACTACGGTTGCTAGTGTTTATAAAGCGCCCAACAATACATACAACAGACCGGGCAACCTTATCTGTACCCACTTAAAACACAATTAGCTTTCATTCTGGTATTCGGTCGCAAAGTGCAAGGAAGCAGTGGGTATTTTGTTAGGTGACCATTTTCATGCATAAGTATGTTGAAAACATCTAAAGTTCAAGGTAACTTAATAATATGCTGAAGAAAGAAGCGGTAATTGTGTCTCTATTAGTGGTCTGTCTGAGTACTAAGACGAATTTTCCCCATAAAGGTTAAAATAACAATAAATTTTCTATTTTAAGATATTTTCTGTCCTAAATAACATGTTAATTTAGTGCATCAGCAAAGAAAATTATTTTAATTGATTAACTTGATTATAGTCTAGGGGCCATAGTTTATAGGTCCTTAATTATCTTTGTGACAAAGATTTGAAAACATGTGCTCGGTCGTTTGGTGATTATATGAATAAATATCACTAACAGGTTAAATTGTTTAAACTTATGGCTACATTTAATGAGAGCCCAGGTCATTATAAATACAGAAGTCACAAATCCGAATATTATTGAACATGCTAAATTCATTAATTAGGTACATGCAGTGCAGATTCTTAAGAAAGACTTGAATTTTCTATGCAGTAGTGAATCCGAACATTTAAACAATTCAATGTCCTGATGTATGACATCCCTTGTATAGGCACTTAAGCATTTATTACATTTTGTTCAATATTTGAAGTAAGAATGTCAACTCATAGCTTAAAAGTTAATGTTGTAAAGGGAATAATGGTGGAAACTGTAAATCGGTGTTGTATTATTGAATGGAAAATGACAAAAGGATAACTTTAAAAAGAGTAAGAAAACAGAAAGTGATAAACTGGTTTACTTAATTACACAATATGTTTTCTTCACGCTCAAAAAAAAAGGTCCTTGTGCAACGCCTCCGCAAGGTGTGAAAACGACAAACGAAATAGGCCTATCCTTGCAACGAGCTTAACAAGAAAGAACTTGATGAATGTGGATGATTTGTTACAGGTAAACAGGGGATGGACGTAACAAAATTTGCAGAAAGTCCTAACGCTTTCGGTGTTAGCAAAAATATACACTATAATACCGGTATTTTCAATACTGATTGTTCTGGTTATGATACTGATATAATTGAAATAAAGATCCTTCAAATGCACAAGGAGAAAAACAGAAACTTGACTTTGGTAGCAGAGGCAGATAATACTGGAAATCGAGAGTTAATTTACACGGACATTTCTAATAATATAGCTAAACTATATGAAAATGACAACCGATTCATAAGATTAGCTGGGACTGTGCTGAAGAAGATGCTTGTAATCTACAAGAGTTGCAGTAAGTATAAGGAAAGTTTTTTAGACGAACATCATGATAAAGATGAAACTAGGATGTCACACTTCCAGTAGTATAGTCCACTATCAACCTCGACAACTGTTCGCACTTAATTTTCCTGCGTATTTTTCATTCTCTACTGATAACTAGATGAAGTATCGTATTCCACCCAATAATGCGATGTCGAAATTTCACCGGAAAAATGTGTTTCGAGGACCTCTGAATAAAAAAAAAAGGCATTTTTACATAAAGGTTTATGTGTGAGTGTGTCAGTCTGTGTGTCTGTGAGTCTGTCAAACAGTGGACAGCATAACTTAAAAACTAAAAGTCGGTTAAAAAGGAATTTGGTATTTACGTTCAATGTCTTTTGAGAATGCGATACGCAGATTTTGAAGAAAATAGCCCCACCCTAAACTACCTTCTACGTGGAACATTTTTCAAAAATATTCAGTTTCTTATAAATGGCTCTAACGATTTTGAGCAAAATTTCATATGTTTGAGATATTTTTATGGCAAATGAAATGTATATTTTGAATTTTCTGGCTATAACTCCTGTAGTGATATTTACTCTGGATGACTTTTGTTAACTGGTAAACCGTTAGAGATAGACCAAATTATACTATACAAAAAATGTAGATCTTGCTGAAGTACAGAATTCATGTCCAAATTTTCTTACAGGGTGAAACATTTCGGAGATATTCCTTGCTATCAGTGTGAGTTTTGGAAAACTTAAAGCTTTCATAAAATGGAACAACTTTGTTCATTTTTATATGTTAAGTGTGCAAAGAGAACGGAGTCTCAAAGCTGTAAAAGATTTGACCATCGCTCAAACCCTACTGTATTCTCATATTCCCCTTGCACCTACCAGGAAATAAGCGATAAGATAATTTGTGCAAATGTTTGTCTCGACTAGTACGAAGAAGATATAGGAATAAGAGTTTGTAAGAATAGTCAGTACAAGAGCCGAGAAAGTCATGTGAGAGCAACACATCAGATTTTTACTTTCTCTACTGATAAGTAGGGCAAGTATTGTATTCCACCCAAAAATTCGATGTTGATATTTCACCGGAAATATATCTTTTGAGATCCTCTTAATAAAAAAAAAAAACATTTTTAGAAAAAGGTTCGTGTTTGTGTTTGTGTGACTGTCTGTGAGGCTGCGCATAGCATAACTCAAAAACGAAAAGTCGGTTAAAAACCAAAGTTGGTATTTAAGTTTAATGTCTTTCAAGGATGCGAACGGAAGATCTTGAAGAAAATAGCTCCACCCTAAACTACCCTTTACATGGAAAAATTTTCGAAATTTTTCATTTTCTTGAAAACGCTCCAACGATTTTGATCAAAATGTTATGTTCCAGATATTTTTATGACAAATGAAATGTATATCTTGAATTTTCTGACTATAGCCCATGTAGTTGTATTTACTCTGCGCGACTTTTGCATAACTGTAAACCGTCAGAGATAGACAAAATCATAATATACAAGAAATGTAGATCTTGCTAAAATACACAATTTATGTCTCAATAAATTTTGTTATAAGGCGAACCATTTCGGAGATATTTCTTGTTGTGTGTGTGAGTTTCGGAAAGCTTAAAACTTTCGTGAAATTTAATATCGTTGTTTATTTTTTCTTTCTCTACTACATATAGGAACAAGAGGAAGCATTGTATTCCACCCAAAAATTCGATGTCGAGAATATAATAATAATAATAATAATAATAATAATAATAATAATAATAATAATAATAATAATAATAATAATAATAATAATAATAATAATAATAATAATAATAATAATAATAATAATAATAATAATAATAATAATAATAATAATAATAATAATAATAATAATAATAATAATAATAATAATAATAATAATAATAATAATAATAATAATAATAATAATAATAATAATAATAATAATAATAATAATAATAATAATAATAATAATAATAATAATAATAATAATAATAATAATAATAATAATAATAATAATAATAATAATAATAATAATAATAATAATAATAATAATAATAATAATAATAATAATAATAATAATAATAATAATAATAATAATAATAATAATAATAATAATAATAATAATAATAATAATAATAATAATAATAATAATAATAATAATAATAATAATAATAATAATAATAATAATAATAATAATAATAATAATAATAATAATAATAATAATAATAATAATAATAATAATAATAATAATAATAATAATAATAATAATAATAATAATAATAATAATAATAATAATAATAATAATAATAATAATAATAATAATAATAATAATAATAATAATAATAATAATAATAATAATAATAATAATAATAATAATAATAATAATAATAATAATAATAATAATAATAATAATAATAATAATAATAATAATAATAATAATAATAATAATAATAATAATAATAATAATAATAATAATAATAATAATAATAATAATAATAATAATAATAATAATAATAATAATAATAATAATAATAATAATAATAATAATAATAATAATAATAATAATAATAATAATAATAATAATAATAATAATAATAATAATAATAATAATAATAATAATAACAACAACAACAACAACAACAACAACAACAATAATAACAACAACAATAATAACAACAACAACAATAATAATAATAATAACAACAACAATAATAATAACAATAATAATAATAACAATAATAATAATAACAATAATAATAATAACAATAATAATAACAATAATAACAATAATAATAATAATAATAATAATAATAATAATAATAATAGTAATAACAGTAATAATAATAGTAATAATAATGATAACAATAAATAATTAATAATTAATAAATATATTATTATTGTTGTTTCTCTGTAAACTTGACAAAAAGAAGCAGGTGCGAGGTCTCAGTTCTTCAACGACGAGATGGCTGTGGTAAGCCGAAGAGGATAACGATGCGGCAGATTAGTTTCGTTGGACTTGATGTAAAACCCTACGGTGGACTTAATTGATAAGGTAAGTTCAATAGAGAATATAGTGTAAAGTGAAGGGAGGGATACCTGGCGTACCATCCACTAAAAGGAAGGGTAAAATTGAAGGAAACAGAAGGCTATAGCCCGCAGGTAGACCGGCCAAAGGCACATTTCCTAGCTGGGTTACTAGCTGTCCAGAAAGGGAAAGTTCCAGCTTCCAACTATGTCTACGGACCAGATATGCAGGCTGTCTGCGTCACACCGTCACAGACCACGAGGCTTAGAGGCACACCTGGAAGAAGATAAGAAAACGGAATGAAAGGAAAATTAGAGAAATGAAACCATTGTAGATGATGAAGTTCACCAAAATTCGTGTACCGCCAGGGAAGGCCAGGAAAATCCAACGACATTCTGGAAGTCTAATAAAATATAAACCAGGACCTTCACGCCGCCGACTTGACTCTCAGGATTTAATTGTGATAGCTATTGCATATACCATCAGGAATATTTATGCATGATTACTTACCATTATCCTTCAGCACTAATCATTGGCAGGAGTTCAAAGGGTCGGCACCTCAGTAAGAAATTCCAGATAATAGAGCTGTACCCATACTTTTGGTTAGGCTATGACAGCAGTACTTACCTTGGAATATGTATTCTCGTTAGAATTATGGCAAAATAGCGCAAAAAGGTCACGAAAATAAATTGTATTCAATGCAATAGGTGCCTAGATTTAGCAACTTTGTAGACCTTAAGTGGTGTTTGACTCATTTACGCTGGAGGAACAAGAAGCAATGTAGCTGCTCTCATCTCCCAGCGAAAACACAATGCTGCTGATGACGTTTGGACCGCCTCCGTAGCGCAGTTGGTAGTGCGCTTGCCTCTGGTGCGGAGGACCCGGGTTCGATCCCCGGTACCAGCATGGGGATTTTATCCCCCCTGGGAGGTCTGGCACGGGGTGCACTCAGTCTCGTTAGGTCCCGGGGGGACCAATTGCGGAGCTACTTGATGGAGAAGTAGCGGCCCCAGGTCTAGAAGACCGCATAACTGGCCGGGAGGGCTCGGGGCACTTACCACGTCCCACCCTCCAGTACTGCACCTCACCAATGACGCCTGTAGTGGGCAGAGGTGGGGGACGCAGCGGCTGGGCAGTAAGCCTTGGCCCCTCATGGGCTGTCGCGCCGGGGTTTAGTTTAGCTGATGACGTTTCCCATCTATCGTCCTTTTTTCCAATCATCACAACTGTACATTTTGAAAAAAAAAAGCCCTGCCATTCTGTTTAGGTTACAAGAAACTGAGATATCAGTTCACTATGAGCACTTTATCTACAGTTGCAGGAAAATCAGGGTGGTAAATCAAGCAATAACTATAGCATAAGAGCACTAGCTGATGTTTGTAAACACTCGCAATAGACAAACTGGAGCACTAGATCATCTAGTAGCTCCCCTTTAATTTCCCTGAGGTCTTAAGGTGCTGGATGAACAGTGAATCCCCGCAAAAACCCAATAAATCATGAATTTTAGTGAGCTCCAGCACTTTGTTTCCTAGCACCTACCTGCCATTAGTAGATGAAATATTGCACCCCACCCCAAAGTACCGGAACCCAAACTACTCTTTACACGGAAAGTGTGTTGTTTTATTTACTCAAAGTTAGATTAAAGCACCTATGATTAAGGCATTTGCATTAGTGACCTACATACATGCATATCTCGGAATTGATGCGAAATCTACTCCGTGATTATTAAACTTCGTATGATTCCGTGTCACAGATAATCCCTTAGAGATAGCCAAGAGCGAATTACACAAATATGTAGATCTCTTGAAAACTAGCAGTTACATATGTAAAAAATGCGGTATTAATTACTTTAGAGACACTTAAAGCTTCTGGTCGAATATTCTATTATATTCAGTCTTGAAACTCAAAGTCTCACTTTTTTGTTCCCTTTGATACCATGAGAAGTGTGTGGAATTTCAATGCCAGTGCACAAGGAACTGCTTTCTACATCTTATATCACCTAATTAAACAACTGAGCAGTACAATAGAACTATAACTGGTCAAGAGATCACTTTCAAAGCATAAGCCAAACACTAGAAGCAAAAATGTATAGTTGTAAAAAGACTTTCGACTCACTGGAACACAACAATGTCGTAAAAGCAACGAAAGAGATATCAAAATTATGAGTAATGGACAGCCTCGGAAATAAAAACAGAAACCACAGGCCCAAAATTCATATTAGAAAGGGATACCAGCAAGGGTACCTACAATCACCCAGACTAATACAATTTCAATCGAAACTAATACTTCTTGCTTCATTTATTGCTCCTATTTACCTATAACGTGTTTAATTAGTTTCTACTAACATAATCAGGTTATGCGCAGCGAACGAAATATGGTCTAGGTAAATAAATGGACTCAAATCATATTAATAATGTGTTTTACTGCATCTACCTCAGTCCTGCATTATAAGGATATCACTCAAATCTTTTATATGCGTAGAAGTCTTATTCAAAAACTATTTTGTCCAAAAAAGAGGCACTATCAATTAATCTGAAAAAAACCACTTTTGAGTTATTATTAATTAAATTGATATCCAATTTTAGTTGGGAGAACTCATTGAGTATACAAGATAACATAGCTACCTTGAGCAAACAGTAACAATAAACAAGAAAAATAAGGAAGAACTGCAAGGAAATGTAGGTCTAGCCAGGAGAAAGCTGTGATCACTTAATTTCATCTTTCGAGTCCAAGACATCAACAGAAAAATGAAGCTCCAACTTTCAAAGAGCCGCATATTTTCTGTTATACTACATAAAGGACAAACAATATTTGACCCAAAGAGAAAAGTGTGTGTTGAGGATATGTCAAAGAAGGATGGAGAGAAGAATTCTGAACATTAAATTGAGAGATAGAGTTAAGCACAAAGAAATAACCAAAAGGAGTGGGATAGCAGAGCACAACAACTAAAATGGAGGTAGAGAGGCCATTTATTGAGACTGCATCAAAACAGATGGGCTTATGTAACAAAAATTTTGCGATCCCAAAGAGCGAAGAAACTGACTCCCAAAAAGAGGTAGAGTTACTTTTTCAAGCAAGTTTGTGGAAACACTTGACGCATAATCCTCTCCCGCTGCAGGTGGAAGACGTCGCCTTTAAGATCTAGATCTCTTTGCCAGGATATGTCCTACCCTATATTTGTTGTCCCAGTATCTAACTAGCTCTAGCAAGAGGTCCTAATCAACAAGGTATGCGTGAGTGCAGGAATGGAATGGAACCATACGAAGAATTAACAAACATTTGACTTTATTTTGCAAATTTTGAGATTTGAAGAGAACTGCCGACGATATCTAAATATAATTTAACATTCTAACCTGAACTGCAGCGCTATAATACTTTAACTTTGTCACCGTTTAGCGACCACCGAATGATATGTACGCGCCAGCTTACGTAGAAGAGATGACACAAAATTGTATGTGTACTGGCTGCACGATTCCAGACGAATGTGAGTTGTCTTGCACGCGATCGCATGGGCGGTTTTCATTGGTCAACTTTTGAGCACGCCATGGCAAGATACGGATCAACCTACTGGACTCTCCAGGCTTTGCTGGCAAAGCAATTGTAACCTTATTACATATCTAATCTCCTTAGGCTTCCATTCTTGAGACTTTAATATATTCAGCTTTATTAACAATTTTCTCCCCTTAACTATTGATTACAATCTCCTTTTAATTCTTTCTATTATTAATTATTTATGTAAACATTATAATTTCGCTTTCACACCTCGACAAGAACAACACGAGATAGGTGTAAATGGAAACGATAAAACACAATACACAATAATAAAAACATATGTGAAAGACATGAAAGGCGAAATTGGTGTACCAACTAGAACAGTTTGGAGAAACAAAATTAGCATTGGATCTATACCAGGCCTATCAAACATCACTCCGAGGGTGTGAAGAGAGGAGTCCACCCCTCCTTAAATGCAGTAGCACGCGCTAGTAGAACCGGGTTTCGCTTTGTTTTTCAAGTTTTCCGATTTGAAGGGAGGGAAAATAGGGGAATATTTTTCACACCTGGTGAGTGCTGTTTGACACGCCTGATCTATACTATGAAAGCTAGATTATGAAGCGGCATTCACCAGTCCATGATGCGACAATTTGGAAGTCGAATGTGTGTTTTATATATCACACGTCGATAACACAGTTTGAAGCAACAAATTCTCACGCCGCTTGACAATGTCCCGAATTACTTTGGTCCAGCCCTTTGCAATCGATCGAGCACTGAGAGCACTCAGATGGCACTTTTTAAGGCGGTAATATCTTTTAATAAATGTTTCCAATTTTAATGAAACGACTCACCAATCAGTTAAAGCTGTGCCCGTACTTGAATGTATAAAATATGCTTCACTAAAATTAATTTGTTTGTTGATTTCAATGTATTCTGCGCACTTAGACGCCCCAAAGAATTGCGCTGTCTTCACTTCGACTGACCAGTCGAAAGTATGTGTTGTTATGCTAGTGACGCAATAGAACCGTTACACTTCCCCACTCTCTGTTGTTTAAATTTGCTAGGCTACCCCTTCTTTTACTTTGGTTTCCTCTGATCACTCTTTATTGGTATTTATTATTCCGACTGCAAACTCAACAATGTTCTGGGAACTGGAAAGGAAAGTAGTGGATTTTATCACAAGTAATGTACTAACAGCACAACGGCACAACAGCTCATTAAGAGCCAAGCGTTACCGTCCAGCTGCTGCGTACCCCACCTTGGCCCACTACAGGCGTCATTGGTGGGGTGCAGTGCTGGAGTGTGGCACGTGGTCAGCGTTCCGATCCTTCCCGGCCAGTTATGCAGCCTTCACGAACTGAGGCCGCTACTTTTCCATCAAGTAGCTCCTCAATTGGTCACCCTGGGACCTAACGAGGCTGAGTGCACTTCTACCAGACCTCCCAGAGGGGATAAAATCCCCATGCTGTGACCGGGGATGAAAACCGAGTCTTACGCGCCAGAGGCAAGTGCGCTACCAACTGTGCTACGGAGGGGGTCAATGTGTTGACTACATTGCTGAAAACAGAATGTTTCTGTCACGTCATGGAGCCATGAGACGAAGTTGTTTGTGTATCTTTGCATTTCTGCAAGGCCGAAACAAGAATTTTTGTGGTGGTTGTATATTGCAGTGTCGTCTGCATACATGGCGACCTTGCATCTGGCATCCACCGGGAAATCATTTGTAAACAGTATGTACAGAAACGGTGACATGATTGCCCCTTGTGGGACGCCAGCACGCATCACTCTCTCCCGAGAGAAGGAGCGGCCCACTTGGACGTAAAAGTGTCGATTTTCTAAGAAGTTGTGCAGCAGGTACAGATAATTTTGGAGTGCCGGGAAATTGTGGTGCAGTTTGTAAAAGAGCGGAGTCGACTTGGGATTTTCAACGACAGAGGAAGTTTCTGTGAGGCTGGGCAGAAATGGTGACTAGGAGGTATCATCTTATCATACGCGAGTAATTCTCTTCTAAATTATCTTTCAGCTCTTCGGGTCGCATGTATATAATTGAAAGGTTTGGACGTGAGTAAAAACTTTATCAGCAGGGCAGCAATTTTCGAAATACTAAAATAATAAAACAATGATTTCAAAATGTATTATCAAAAGTAATATTTTTTTTTCTAACCACTTTAAAGTGGGGACAAATATTTAAATTCTCTGTAGCTCAAGGTGTTAAGTTTGTATGTTTGAAGTTGCTATAATGAAGGCAAGTGTTGCTTGCCAATTGGCAGTGTAATTTCTTTAAAGATCCGCATTATCCTAATGGTTAAGACGTGTCAGTGGGTTGCACAAGCTTAACAAGAGTTATGTTTTCGTGCACCCCAGTACAACGTTACAGTCGTTGTTGTAGTGTTTAACGCCCGCTTTTACTACTACGGCACCGCAGGCGGTGACACTGATGATACATGGAATGAAGATGGAGCACCGGTGGAATGAGATGGCGGGGGAAACCGGAGCACCCGGAGAAAACCCGCCCTGACGCCGCTTCGTCCACCACGAATACCACATGCGGGTCCCTGGGATCGAACCCGGGCCGCCTAGGTGGTAGGCGAGCGCGCTAACCACTCGGCCACGGCGCCGCCACAACGTTACAGCAGTAACATAGCATTAGTGATACATGGATTGATGACATCCCTAAGAAAGGGCATAGTAATAAAAGAACTGAGGGTGATGGGAACAAACGGATGGCAGATTTGAAATCAGCATGGCCAAATTGCTATAAATCAGACACCCTGAAGTCTGTTCCTCAAAATGGTTAATTTAAGAGTCAGTATTATGTTTAACCTGTATTGTTGCTACCATTAGAAGTATGTGAAATAATGAGTGACTATTAGATTACATGAACGCCTCCGTAGTGCAGTTGTAGCGCACCTGCCTCTAGCACGGAAGGCTCGGGTTCGATCCCCGGTACCGGCGTGGGATTTTGCCTCTGAAAAATCTGGCACGTGGTGTACTTAGCCTTGGTATGTCCCTGAGGGGCCAATTAAAGAGTTACTTGCTAATGAGATAGCGACTCCCGATCCCATAACCGGCTGGAAAGGCTTGGGGTGCTCACCACGCCCCACCCTCCAGTTCTGCACCCTATTCACAATGCCTCTAGGGGCAGAGTTGGGGGACGCAGCGGCCGGGCGGTAAGCCTTGGCTCGTGAAGGGGTGTTGCGCAGGGCGTTATTATTGTTATGCTCTTGTAGAATCCCTCGTTAACGTATGGCCGAAGCAGTACCTTCCACCCGGTACAGATATATCTATATATTTTACATATCCACACATAAAAGATGGAATTTATTGGAATCCATGTGAAAAAAACAGTTGTTACATAACGGACGTTAACACACAAGATAACAGTTCTATTCCCTAGAGGTCAGATTAAGTGGATTTAACAACAGCCCCTGATTCAGGTAAGTGATTCCTCCGGATCTATTTTGTCACCCTCGTGTAGTCTTATTTTCTTGATACCCTATTATCCTATATATCTCGCTTTATTTACCACCATAACATTTTAAATAGGATTTCTCTTTGTTTTAGGAGGTGCTTCTTACAATCTGGCATTATCGGCTACAAGGTTTGCAATGTAATATTTTATTTATTTTCTAAACTACCACATACAAAGTAAACGCGCCACAAAATCTTCTTTACTCCAATGTAATATAAATATGTAATGTAAGGAACGATATCGAGGCAAACTTCATCTTTCATCACACCACTGGAAATCAACGAACCGAAATGAGCATTTTGACTTTGCCTTATGTTTTCCATGAAACAATGCAAATGGACTATGACCACTCTAGGAAATCGTTATTTGCATGCCCTCCTGTGAATCGGACAAAGATCGCTACAGACTTACGCTACAGGAGTGAGCTAAACTTTAAGAATTTTTAAAAATTTTTAGTTATTTTCAAAATTTGAATTTCAAAATTTCTATTTTTTGAAGCTTTTCTTTTTTTTTCAAATTTCTTAAATGTGTCTGTTTTAAAATATGAAATTTCACAACTTGGTCTCGCACGCTTCAAGACTTGGTCTCAGACGTTTCACGACTTTGTCTCGTACGTTTGACGACTTGGTCTCGAACGTTTCACGACTTGGGCTCGGAAGTTAGATGACTTGGTCTTTGACTTTTCAAGACTTGGTCTCGGACTTGTGACAACTTGGTCTCGGACGTTTCACGACACGGTCTCGGACTTTTGACAACTTGATCTCGGAAGTTTCACGACTTGGTCTCGGAAGTTTCAAGACTTGGTCTTGCAAGTTTCACGAGTTGGTCTCGGACGTTTGACTACTTGGTGTCGGACGTTTGAAGACTTGGTCTCGAACGATTCACCACCAAGTGTCGGACGTTTCACGACTTGGTCTCGGACGTTTGACGACTTGGTCTCGAACGTTTCACGACCTAGTGTCGGACGTTTCACGACTTGGTCTCGGATGTTTGCCGACGTGGTCTCGGACGTTTCACCACTTGGTATGGGACGTTTGACGACTTGGTCTCGAACGTTTCACGACCTAGTGTTGGACGTTTCACGACTTGGTCTCGGATGTTTGCCGACGTGGTCTCGGACGTTTCACCACTTGGTATGGGACGTTTGACGACTTGGTCTTGGAAGTGTCACGAGTTGGCCTCGGACCTTTGATGGCTTGGTCTCGGTCGCTTCACGCCTTGGTCTCGTACGTTTGACGACTTGGTCTCGGACGTTTGATGACCTGGTCTCGGACGTTTGACGAATTGGTTTCGGACTTTTGACGACTTGGTCACGGACGTTTCAAGACTTCGCTTCGGACGTTTCTCGACTTGGTCTCGTACGTTTGACGACCTGGTCTTGGACGTTGCACGACTTGGTCTCGGACGTTTGCCGACTTGGTCTTGGAAGTTTCACGAAATGGCGTCGGACGTTTGACGACTTGGTGTCGGACGTTTCAAGACATGGTTTCAGACGTTTTACGACTTGGTCAGGCACATTTGACGACTTGGTCTCGGACGTTTCACGACTTGGTCTCAGAAGTTTCCCGAATTTGTCTCGAACGTTTCACGACTTGGTCACGGACGTTTCACGACTACGTCTCGGACGTTTCACGACTTGGTCACGCACGTTAAATGACTTGGACTCGGACGTTTGACGCCTTCGTCCCGGACTTTTGACGACTTCCTCTCGGACGTTTCACGACTTGGCCTTGGACGTTTCACGACTAGGCTTAGGTCGTTTCACGACTTGGTCTCGTACGTTTGACGACTTGGTCTTGGACGTTTCACGACTTGGCTTCGGACGTTTCACGACCTTATCTCGTACGTTAGACGACTTGGTCTCAGGACGTTTCACGACCTGGTCTCGGACGTTTGACGACCTGGTCACGGACGTTTCACGACTTGGCTTCGGACGTTTCTCGACTTGGTCTCGTACGTTTGACGACTTGGTCTTGGGCGTTTCACGACTTGGGCTCAGAAGTTAGATGACTTTGCTTCGGATGTTTCACGACTTTCTCTCGTACGTTAGACGACTTGGTCTCAGGACGTTTCTCGACTTGGTCTCGTACGTTTGACGACCTGGTCACGGACGTTTCTTGACTTGGCTTCGGACGTTTCTCGACTTACTCTCGTACGTTTGACTACGTGGTCTCTGACGTTTCAAGAGTTGGTCTCGGACTTTTGACAACTTGGTCTCGGACGTTTCAGGACTTGGTCTCGGACGTTTGACGACTTGGTGTCGGACGTTTGACGACTTGGTCTCGAACGTTTCACGACCTAGTGTTGGACGTTTCATGACCTGGTCTCGGACGTTTGCCGACTTGGTCTCGGACGTTTCACGAGTTGGTCTCGGACGTTTGAAGGCTTGGTCTTGGAAGTTTCAAGAGTTGGCCTCGTAGGCCTCAGACGTTTGAAGACTTTGTCTCGGACGTTTCACGACTTGGTGTTGGACGTTTGACAACTTCTTTTTGAAAAATTGGAACTGCTTCATAATTGAAAATTTTTTCAGAATTCCAATTTTTTTGAACATTTTTAATTTTTCAAAATTTGGAAGTTCTGTTAACATTTAAGAATTTTTAAAAGTTTTTAATTTTTTTCAAAATTTGAAATTGTCAGAATTTGAATATGAAAACTCCATTTTTCGAAGTTATTTTTTTTTAATATCTTCAAGGTTACTTTTGAAATTTGAAACTTCACGACTTGGTCTGAGACGTTTCACGGCTTGGTCTCGGACGCTTAAAGACTTGGTCTCGGATGCTTAAAGACTTGGTCTCGGTCGTTTGACGACCTGGTCTCGCACGTCTCACGACTTGGTCTCGGACGTTTGTGACTTGGTGTCGGACGTTTGACAACTTGGTCTCGGACGTTTGACGACTTGGTCTCGGTTGTTTCACGACTTAGTGTCGGACGTTTGACTTCTCTTATTGAAAATTTGGAACTGCTTTTAAATTTTAAATTGTTTAAAGGTAGGAATTTTTCAAAACTTGGAATTTTCTCAGTATGTTATACTTTTTTAAACTTTAGAATTTTTCAATATTGGAATTTTATCAAAATTTGTAATGTTTTCAGAATTTTAAATTTTTCAAAATTTGGATTTTTGTCAAAATTTTATTATCATTTCAGAAATTTTCAAAATTTTGTTTATTTATTTTACATTTTAGAAATTTGAATTTCAAAATTTCTATTTTTGAAGTTTTCATTTTTTTGAAATATCTTAAATGTGTCTGTTTTAAAATATGACATTTCACGACTTGGCCTCAGACGTATGAGGACTTGGTCTCGGACGTTTCAAGACTTGGTCTTGGAGCTTTCACGACCTGGCCTCAGAGGTTTCACGGCTTGGTCTCGGACGTTTGACGACTTGGTCTCGGACGTTTCACGACTTGGCCTCGGACTTTTGACGACTTGGTCTCGGACGTTTCAAGAGTTGGCCTCGGACTTTGGACGACTTGCCTCAGACGTTTCACGACTTGGCCTCGGACTTTTGACGACTTGGTCTCGGACGTTTGATGACTTCTCTTTTTGAAAATTTGGAACTGCTTCAAAATTTGAAATTGTTTCAAAGCTAGGACTTTTTTCAAAATGTGGAATTTTTTCATAAATTGTAATTTGTTGAAAATTTCGAAAGTACTCGTATATGTAGAGCTTTACTCTCTTTCTTATACAAACTGTTCTTGGAAATGCTCTTTTCTCTATCTAATTCATTCTAATCGGCAAAACTATTTTCAGAAGTTACCTTACTGCTTATTTTCTTGTAGGTGGGAATACAGTAGGTTTTAAGCGATAGTATAATATTTTGAGAGCTGATTGCTGTGCGATGCCTTTAAAATTCCGTACTCTTTGGAAAGTCGAGAAATAAAAAAGCGAATAACATATTTCTATTTGAGAAAAGTACAAATATTGGCAAATTCAAGCAAATAATAATGTATATCTCGGAAATGGTTCACTCAAAAGAAAAAAGTATTTGAAACAAATTGTGTATTTTAACGAGATACATATATTTTATTTAGTAAGGTTTTGTCTGTCTCTTACTGTTTACCATTTATGCACATTCAAAATGAAGAGGTATTCTGACAACACTCTCAGAAAATTAGAGATATGACTTAGAAAATGCCATAGAATCGTATGTTTGTGTCCGTCACTGGATGCTGACTGATTATGAGTCTAAATTCCATAGGCGTGATTCACCCTCCAACTGAAGCAGGAGGCGGGGAATAGCAAGTAATTACGTCAGCGTTTGCAAAGAGATAAGATTGGGCATTACTGGTTTAGAATAAAGTTCATGCTCAAGCAAGGTAGCGTAATTTCCACACAGAGATAGAAAGGGAAAGGGAAGGCTTTATACTGTGTATAAGACACTGAAAAATTAATTATTTCGGGAAGGCACAGCTATCATAAGCAGGCTTTCAATAGCTGGAATAAAAATAGTATGAGTATATCCTTAACGACTGTGCGAGATTCCGGTACCACCTAGTTTATTTTGAGAATCATGGCATGATCCCAATGTGCCGGAGATGGCAACTTCTCCAAATTCCACCAAGATTGGATGCGATTTTACACATAATCAAGAGTAGGATTACAATACCGCACGTTTCACAGCTTTGGGACAATTTAGTTCGATTGTACTCACAGCTTGTGGCTTTCACCACAGTGAACAATCTAAATTTTACAAGCAAAATTCACCTCACCTTGCTGATAATTAAACTCGAGGTTTCTCTAGACCAACTCCCAATTTTACCTTTGTTATATGTACAAATGCCATGCAGAAATGTAGAACTATTTTTGACCAGTTTATCTTCTTCAAGGTGTCAGTTTACAATGAGAAATAATCACCTGCATTCTAGCCTTAGATGTTATCCCTGTTGTGATTATTTTCTGTAACACATTCAGCAGATCTCATATTGATGATTGATCCTAGTGGTTTATGTTTCCAAAAACAGTTTGAAATATCATTTATTTATTTGCAGACACATCCACAACTGCTTCACTTCGCTTAAGCAGTTATAGGTATCTTATTCGGAGTATCTCCGTTTCTGGCTTATCCAATTTTCTATATTACACAGAATCTAATTGTATTTGTACGAAATATGCCTCTTACTATTCTGCATCAACGTTTATATCTACTCCACAAAGCACTTGTGTATCACTGCTAAATTTGCTTAATCGGTGTTCCTTATTGTACAATTTAGTCAATTTAATTTCTAAATATTTTTAGATTTGGTGAATTTCACTTGTGTATGCTAATTCGACATCTAAAACTTTAAATATACTCGAGTGTTTTACTGTGTTAATTTATACAGCTGCTTAACACAACGGTTAATGCTCGCGGAGAATGAAAACTTTTTTGTTGAAGGGCTCAAAACTGTACTAGGCCATCTACCATAAAAAAAAGGAAGAAAAAAAAACGGAGTTTTTTAGACTAACGTTTAGTTAATTGCACAATGTATTGAATAATAATTAGAAGTATAATGTAGCATTAACATGTTAACAACAGCATATGCAACAAACTATTCAACGCATTGTGAAATTAACTAACCTTTAGTGTTATTTTTCTCCGTGTTTTAAAATGGCAGATGCCCCACAATGGTTCTCAGGCCTTTTTGTGCTCCTGAATTATTAAAGTGCCGCTTTTGTTTTCCCCTATGACATTCATCTATACATTTTCACGTTCAAAATAATGAAATAATCGTTCTCGACTAGGCTTTGTTGCATGCTATATCATATTCCATAAAATCGTTTGTATAATGTCTAGCTTTGGACTTCCATTTCCTCAAAATATCCGACGGTGTAACGATTAACATGCAGGGTTGTATAACAAGCAGGTATAATAAAAAAAAGGTATTATTACTTGTAATACGTTGCTAATATTTCAAATATTTAAGAGTAAAGTTACTGAAACGGATTCTGAAGAAACTTTTATGCCTACCTTTAATGGAGAAGAGTCAGCAATCACCGGAGATTAGCTTAAAACATAAGGCGCTAATTATCCACTTTGTGCAGTGTTTAGTTGGACAGATCATTAGTTTTTGTTTTTGCAGGATGAGGAAAGGGATTTTAATGGAAAGATAAGAAATATGAGTAAGATTTGGTAATTGCACCTGCAGTAGAAGAGGAAAGTATCTAAAGAACTACACAAATAAGGTAATTAAGAACAGCCAGGTTCATAGGACGAAGAGAGATACAAGGGAGACACAGGAGAACTTCAAATTGGAATATGTGGAATGAGTGGACAGAGATAAGTGGAATAACGAAGTTGTTTTATGTGCACTGTAGAAAGTAATAACGATACTGAAACTCAGCAGAAAGCGGAAGAGAATTTACAGGGAGAAAAATGTGAAGTAAGTGGTTGATAAGAGGTGAATATGAAGAAATTTCGAATGGGAAATATGTTTGCTGGAGAACAAATATACGATAGTGTCAATATTAAGAGAAATTCCGAAACGAGGGGAAAGTGCAAAACAAACAGATTTGGGGAACCAGGATTCGCAGCGAAGCAATTGTCCTTAGATAAAGGTGTGGTTGATGTAAGAGTATGTTAGCTGATTATCTACTTCCTGTTATTTTCATTATTTTCCTATGTAACGGCCGTATCAATTTATGGAAAGTAAATATGAAGATTTATTTAAAATGCAGCCCACATTCTGCGTCAATCATTGTTTTCACAGTTATGATAGCTTAGAATTTTATTTAACGTCAATGTTAAAACCAGCATGTGTCCTTTTAAGAGTAAAATAGTAAAATGGCTAGTTCTAGAGAAAGTTCTTAATACGTTCGTGAATTCTCTACCTACTATCTTCTATTTATATAGATATTATACGATAGAATCCTTGTTACGAAAGGTCATTCCTTCTTACTTTATCTCAATAGAAATAAATGTTTACACAAGAACTGTGTTTGAAAATTTAGTTTTAGTCACAAATGGGACACAGAAGACCGGAGCAATAGTAAAGCATTAAAACACGGTTTGCTATATGCTGGTGTCAAAATTCCGTACCCATTCCATATCATTGTTGAGAAACAACAGCACTTCAAAAACATCACAAGATATTGGCAAATTTAAACCAATCACAAGAATTAAAATTAACAAAAAACTAATTTCTAACTAACGTGTATCTTAAAATGTTTTGTCATTCAGTCTTACACATATTTGCTTTTCAATTACATCTCACATATGTTACATAACATAGGAATTCGATGACTAGTGATAGGGACGGGGAACAACCTTTAAGAGTTTTCCTGGGTGACACTACCTATGCGACATTGGTGATAATACGAATGCCCAACAGGAATTTAGTATGAACGCCACAAAATTCATGCAATAAAAGTTTAATTAGTACATATTAACCCTTCCAGCGACATGATGGCCTCCACAGGGTAAGACTTCTATTCTTGTTGAACGATAGCAACCTCCATGTAATTACAACCTTATTTAGAAGTACTAAATCATTCCGAACTGTAGGAGCTGAGGTTCAGTAGTATTTTAATTAAAATTGTAAGGACCGATTTTATGAAAATCTGAACTTTCGAGAAAGTTCCATGTAAAGGGTAGTTTCGGTTGGGGCCATTTTCAAAACCTTCGTGTCGCATATTTAGAATATGCCTCCTTAAATTTTTCTTATTTTTTAACCGGGAAAAAGTACGAATCAGCTGGGGAATTTAATGTCGTACTGGCAAGTTAGCCATGGTAGCTTACTGGTTAGAGCAGCCGCTCGATAGCAGAAGATCCGTGGTTCAAATCCCAGCTATGGCATTGAATTTTTCAGTTTCTGATTCAACCTCTTAATCAATTTTTCTATTTAAGCTGTTCTTCTTTTTCGAGTGATGTTGTTCACAGAAACACACATAAGCGTACAGACACACAAACCCACATGCACACACAAGCACATACACATACACCCATACGCACAATACACACAAACACAGACAGATAAATATAACATACATGCAGGAATTTTTGGGGCGGAATACAACACTCTCCCTACTTACTATACCTCTGAGTACAAAAAGTAAAACTAGCTTTCCTTATAAGAATAAAATAATGAAAAGAAGAAACGACATAAATTCGAGGCATAAGGGCCCAAGTTATATTTAACAGGTTGAAGAGCAAACTAAAGCAACCCTCTAAATATATATTTTAGCTGTTGAAAAAGGCAAAGTGCAAACAGATAGAGAAAGGCATGCATTTCTAAAGGATGATGAAAGGAAAAAGCTAGAAGCCAATACAGCATATGTACTTATTCCATAAGGCGAAAAAAGAGGAAAACGTGTTTCTCTCTCTTTAAATTTTCTTCAGTTTCTATAATACCTTATTTTAGAATGTTTATCTCATTTTAGTCCTGAAATTTGTTTATGCCTTTAGTTAGTAATTATCGTCATAAATTTCTATGTGCGTTTTGGTCTTTCTTTTTCCTGTGTATTATAGCCAACATTTAGAAAAGTTGTGAAATCGATTTACGAATTGGATATTATGTTTTTCAACCCTTACCTTCCATAATTTATTTGCTCCTTTTCTAATGTATGTTAACGTTAAATCAGTTCTAAAATTGCCTCACATTTCAGTCATTATGCCAAATAGCGACATTAATGTCAACATATTGAGAGCTGAGGCTCTTTAACAAGAAGTGGCGGAGAATGCTGATATTCCTGAAGAGGGTGGGTGAAGTGCTGGAGTAAACAATTCAAATTGAGAGAAGCTTCGGTGGGGTGAGAGGGTTTCAATGCTTTCCTCTCCCTATTCTGCAACACAGTCAATATTCTCCCGATCTGCTGTTCCTTCCCTTCCTTCTCTCAAAACTCAAGCACTTCTTGGAGAAAGAAGAAACTCTTACAATAGAATAACAACTACTGCTCTTTACTTTACAATTTAAGTGTAAGTTGTAGAAAATCCTGCAGTCTACTTTCAGTATTTTCTCCGTATATTCGCATCTGACGCTGTTTTGACACTCCGTGCACAAACAATTTATTACTTTAACTTTTCACTGCAACCTACTTCGCAGAAACAGCGCTAACTCCTCCGCGTCAAATGAATGATCTTATTCTGTGTGTTTCACCCACGCAATTTGACATTCCGTACTTAATTTATGTATTTTGTTTGCGTTTACCGATATGTAACGAGACCTTTGATCACTATAATTGCTTGTCACTTTGTTAGCATAAATATATAGTATGATACTTTTAGTCGCACCTGTACCATATGAACTAATAATGAGTAGCCACGTCACCCATTACTTGCTTAACAGCCCAATGGGATCTTAACAGATAGTGTAGGGACATTATCTCTGGGAACAAGACTTGGCTAGTAAGAAATCAATAATAACATACTACAATACAACTACGGTAAGCAGGTAAGTATATCTTTCGAGTGCGGAAGGATTAGATAATACGAGATGTATTTGAATATTTGCTATCCCCGTCGCAATTAATATTCATGTGTAAAATACTGTGTTTTTTTTACCAATAATATAAATAGTTCTTATCCGAAAATAAAAGGCTATCGATTGTATACTCATAGTTGTTGAACTTAAAGAAATGAATGGATTGCAGCGCAGCTTAGCTGCTATGTATGGGTGTCCCAAAAAAAACACCGACAACGCTTAGTATATTGTGCAGGATGGCAAATTGATTGATTTTTAGACAGGAACCTCTTGTCCAGAAATTCACAGACGGTGGAAAGCGTCGAAGTTTGAGAAAGAATGGTTGTGGCAATTTGTTAACATTCGTTTTTGTACCATAATACGGAATATATGCAACCCTTTAGCTATCTGCGTACTGGGATGAACGACCTGAGCATGATAATACTCCTGCGCTTGCGTTAAATTGCTCCATAGAGTCCCTGGTGCCCACCCAACTGCGTTACTGTGGAATTACCAGAACGTCGCATATTCAAATCGTGAATTGGTGGAGGAGGACCAGTTCTATGGTCAGTACAGTCGCCAGATCTGACACCTCTCGACTATTTTCTGTGGAGTTGTATGAAGAGTATGGTATATGGCACTCCTGTGACGTCAGCGGAGGACCTTATGGCTCGAGTCCACGGAGCGATTGAAAATCTTCAGAGAACCGCACGCATTCGGTCATGTGTATGAGGCTCACCACCGCCGATACAGGCTCTGCAATAACGTAGGCGGTACACAGTTCGAAGTCCGTTTCTAATGTAGACAGGTCAATGTTGGGTTTATTGATGAAATGTGAACCTACGACCATCTCACATTTCAATGCGCTACAGCGTTCAAACCGTGCATTTCTGGACAGGGGTTCCTATCTCAGAGATGACCAGTCTGCCGTCCCGCACAACATACTAAGTGTTGTCGATGTTTTTGACACCCTAACTATCCAATATATGCGTACCCTACTTCTTCAGCACTAGAAACTATCAATGGTTAGAGCTTACAGAACACTTAAACCATTAAGGCCCAGTGGTTTATAGAACGCTACAAATTTTTTTTATTTAGTTTAGATACTTTGTCCATGTATGCCATTATTGTGAACACATTGTCTCTTAAAAACTAGAATATCGTGTAGTTTATTAATTTACAACAGTAAGGATCAAATTACTGTAGTGCCTGTGAAAGCGTATTACTGTTTTTAACCTTGTCACGTTTCCGTCACAACTTTCTGTAATACAATAAACAGTCGATAAAGGTTTGTATTATTGGCTCACATAAAGAATGTACTGCTGTAAGCAACTCTAATGCTGAAAGTATGAGCCTAAGGGCAAGCCATCTATTTATAGACCACTGGGCACAAGTGTTATTTCACATCAGCACACGGAAACACTAGCTTACGCAACAGCTAGCGACATTTGTTACTTCTGCAATAGTACGTAAGCATCTACCACGTGTTATTTGTCTTCTCCAGTTTTTCTGTTTGAAACAGAGTGAACTGGTGCTCAATAGTGTTCCATATTTTATTCTTTGCGGCGAGAATAACATGTAAGCACACGGATTCCTAAATTGCATATGTTTTATAGCTATTATTTTTTAGGATATGCTTGCAATTCTGCACTAACAAGAAATGCAAATGATACTAGGTAAATCTGTAAGTTATTTCTTTTTCTCCATTTCATTATTTTTAGATTACATTCAGAGATATGGCGTGTAATAATTATGACATCATATTAAAAGGAATTACGCTGGATATTATGACGATAAATTTGCCAATAAAAATAATTTAATTTGTGTCAGTCTGTCAGTCTGTGGACAGCATAACTCAAAAACGAAAAGTCGGTTGATGTTTTGAACCTTACAGCATTCCATAAACGGTTTTTAACACTCCAAACATTTCAGTTAATACGTGGTTTGGGTTTAAATGATCTGTAATTGTTTTAAGAAATGAAGTGTAATTATAAAACACATGAACTTGACAGAAATTGAATAGTTCGTCGTTACAGTATATTTTGATTCCGTTAACGGCCAGCGGTCTATTTATAGACCGGGTGATTTTGGGACACTGGGTGAATAAAAGTGCAAACAAATATATATTATTGACATAAATACAACATTTATATTTTTTAATTTTTGAAGAAACAATAAATTGATAGTAAGTGTTTTAAAGTACCCAAAGCACGTGGATAGGTTAGGACACCACCACTGATTCCAGGAAACTGAACTGTCCACCAGCACAGATGAATGAAAAGTGGATTGAGAAGCTCTACTGTTGGAAAATAAAGAAACGAGAGGATTAACCTAGCCTTGCATATACCATGTATACTAATTGTTAGGTTTGGTTTCGGTTTATACAGTGCTCATTAAGCAGCATTTGGCGCTGAAAATCACACGTCATTAAATTAGATTGAAAAAGTGGACCGCAGTATCTGCAGCAGAGCCCATAAATGCCGGTGTAAGATCACTGCACCAGAAAGTTGCCAGCTTAAACTTAAGGAACAATGATTAAGTGAAGTTATATCTTACTTGAAAATTTAACGTCTAAACTGAAATGTCCAAGTTATTATTCATCCAAACTAGTATGCTGGATATTAAAAACTCATTAATTCATATGTGCTTATGTATTATGAGTCAACATTGTGTATGTTTGTTTTGACTGCAGTTGTGACTGAGAATGCTCTCAAGTAAAGAAAAGAATGTAGAAAATATAGCTGTTTGGTCGACAAATATATTTTGGAAAGAAATGGCTAAAAATAACTAAAAACTTAGGACACTGCACAGTATGGTGGCAATACAGCAACTACTATACTTATTAATACCTCGTTTGCACGAGGTGCCCCTTCGGATTGAATATTCAGCATATGACGTTCATTTGGCTGTGAGGCCGTAGACCCTGCTCGCAACTCAGCAGAGCTGTCTGTGGCCTGCGGTTAGCTCTTGGTTCATGAACTGGCTCAGTCTGCTCTATGCATCTTCAGCAGATCATTACAAGCTGTATGCCGATGAACTCGAGTGCGTTTTCACATGCATGTCCATAAACCTTTTCCAACGCATGCGTTCATTCCCTTATTTGTCATCGCGAATGCATTTCTACCGTGTTGCTATTCTGCATTTACAATAATGCAAGCATACAGCGTATCTCTGCATAAATTACGTAAATGTTGGTTCACAATAATTAAAAGTATCTGAAGTGTACTAAATTATAATATACATTAAGCGAAAAGCGTTTTACGTGTTAAAGAATGACAAATGCATACTTCATGCATCAAATAAGTTCGTCTGTTATCAGTAATACTGGCAGACGCAACTTCCTACAGTTAATATTCATGCTTACAGCGTCTTACCCAATACATCATTAGCAACGAAATAAGCCTTATGAAGAGATACACAACATTACAAGATACTTTGAATAATAAAGAAGGTCCTCAGGCTACAGACAGTTGAAATGAAATTCCTCAGACTCATAGCAGGATACACAAGACTGGATAAAAGCCAAGCAATGAAATAAGACAAATGTTAAAAGTAGAATAATTAAGCAAAACAACAACATAATATATAATCAATTGGAAATAACGCTTGAAAAGAATGCCAGCAGCATACTTATATATGGATGACAAAATATCCTAAGTTTATCAGTTAATGACATTGTAATGTATTGAACTGTGTGTAAGAAAATAAGCTACAAACTAAACTGAATCAAACCCCAGCGCAACAGCCCTTAGCGGGCCAAGGCCCAGCCCCGGCAGCTGCGTCCCCACCTCTGGCTACTACAGGCGTCATGAGTGGGGTGAAGAACTGGGGTGGGACGTGGTCAATGTTCCAAGCACTCCGGCTGGCTATGCGGCCTAAAGCCACTATAGTTCTTCTTTAATCAAGTAGCTCCTCAGTTGACCCCCCAGAGAACTAATGAGGCTAAGAGCATCCCGGACCAGGCCTCCCAGCGGAGAAAAGGTCCCCACGTCGGTACCAGGGATCAAACCCCGAGAGCGTGCCAGAGTCACTACGGAGGTGGTCAACAAAATAACCTAGAGATTATAATTAAGTATATATTGTAATACTTTGGGGCGGCACCGTGGCTGAGTGGTTAGACCGCTCAATTTTCACCTAGGCGGCTCGGATTCGATCCCAGGGTGTGGTATTTGTGGTGGACGAAGCGGTGTCCGGCAGGTTTCCTCCGGGTGCTCCAGTTTCCCCCGCCATTCATTCCACCAACTGCTCCATTATCACCTTTCCAATCATCGATTTAGCCTGCATTTCATATCATCCTCTTCCTCACTATCATACCTGGTGCTTGGCTGACCACCTGCTTCCAGGTCTTCACTCTGTCCTGGCCATACGCTCCTGTTCTCCCCGACAGGCGTCTGACCCTAGGCACTGGCTTGTAAGTCCTAGGGAGTGGAAGTCCTACATAAGGGGATGGTAATCTGCAAAAGAAAGAAGTAATACTTTGAATTTTGTAAGATTCAATTTAGACTACAACAAAAAGCACAGCTAAAAAGAAGTTACTCTTCATCAATATTCCTGTTACAAAGAGCTCAGCGTGGACTAATTCATAAACAGGCATTAGATAAAAAGAAGACTCGTTCTAATGGGACTAAATAATGTTTACTGTAACTGCGTATTATTAATTCAACTATTTTGGCAGACTAAGTAAACCATTTAGAATGTGCAGATATAAGGAGTACTGATATGTAGAAAATGGTGAAAGAATTCATCCCTAGTGCTTATATACAAAAGAAGAAAGGTATTCTTAACTACAAATAATGTAAGAAAAAAACAGTTACAAACAGGAAATGTAGTACAAATTACAAGGAGAATAATTCTCAGAAGGGCTCCCAGAAGTTGTACCTTCATACAGCATGCCCAGTTCATAAAAGGACATTTTCGTGGCAGTTATACAAAAAATCCAAAAGCAAGCAATTTACTATGAATCATTAAGTATAGAAGTGAATTATTATATCAAATATCAGTACCGCATTTTGAATTGTGAAGGAGAAATCCCATTCGAAACGGATAGTTTAATCATAATAAAATAATTTTAGGGTTACGCAAATTCTTAATTAAATGAGCAATTTTATCGATCTAAAATATCAGACTTCATTTGAGATTAATTTTGTTTGCTCTGCAACCTTATATTCGCCAGCCCGCTAATCCAAATGTAGTTTTGGATGTCAAATGTAGCATCCATTTTGTTGTCCAGATATGAGACGAAAGGTAAGTTTTAACTCAGGTTCAGTAACGGAACAAACACGTGCCACATTCATGTCACTGGGCCATCTCTTCCAGGTCATCTCCAAGGTTACGAAATTGATGACATCATCCTCC
This sequence comes from Tenodera sinensis, assembly GCA_030765045.1. Taxonomy (NCBI): domain Eukaryota; kingdom Metazoa; phylum Arthropoda; class Insecta; order Mantodea; family Mantidae; genus Tenodera; species Tenodera sinensis. Next base: position 73,334,214 of record CM060966.1, on the reverse strand, counting down.
GTTCCTTAATCTCAACTCGTCCACCGCTTTTAAAGATTTATCATATCTCCCTGGCAGGCCTCTTGTCAGCTGCAGAGCCACTCTCTGAGCGAGTGGTTGCACATGTTTACAGCTAACACACTCAGCACAAAGTGAACTGATGTAAAATACGATAAATCAGATCCACAGGAAACAAAATTGTTATTGCTAAATGAAAGAGAATAAACAGCAAAGCTCTTCTGAGACATGAACTTCGAATCCCTTTCTTCGACAAACTGTTCTTACAGAAGCTTATACTACTTCTATTTCTGCACTTAATAGTAATGTTGCTACACACTGGGGAATGGTCCTATTGCAAATTTCCTTATAGTACACTAGGGTTTAAGAGCAGGTAGTTGCAAGCCTTTAATATTCCATTCTCTTTGTGTAGAACTAGAAAAATAGCTTTATTTGTAGTTGGAAAAATAGTATTTGGCAACTCAAAGTTAAATAACTTCTCAGAAATTGTTAATGAACAAAAAAAGTTATTGAACATAACGATTTAATGGGATCTATTTTTTTCTCTATAGATCTTTTCACATTTCTTATAGCTTATAAGTTATAAACATTCGTTCAGTACAACTACAAAAGTGAAAAACATCTTACATGCCTACGCTTAAGATTCAAGATAAACATTGCGTTTCTTGTGTAAATATCTTAAACATGTTGCTTACCTAAAGAAGAAATTGTGAAGCATAACATTCCTAATACCAAATCTATGAGAATGTCTTCCTCCTAAGTATGTGTATGTGGTTTAATTATTTGGAGAGCTAGTAAGACGATGAATGAAATCTTTCTTCTGCAAAAGAAAACTCTAGGCAATCAAAAAACTTCCTCAATTCCTTGCAGTTCACCGTTTATTGAGTTAGGCTTTTTAATAATCTATTAACTTTAAATTTTTGATATTTCAGATTTTGATCACAGCTCGCATTTAGTTAAACTTGAATTTATTGAATACTAAAGTATATACATCTTGAGCTGCCCATTGACCTGAGCCCGAGGTCCTCTACCATTGGACAGCCCTATCACACTTCTTACACATGATTTTGGCGGGTGCTGTAGTTTATTCTTTAACTAATGTATATAACTTTCTTCATAGTTCTATTTTGTTTTTATTTTTGTGTTTTGAGTCACTTTTCTCACCAATTTCCTTTATACGTACTTTCCATTTCTTCAAATTCCTTATTAATTATAATAGAAGAAACTTCCAGGCTGATTTGCCGTGGCCTGCTAGAGTAACTATGTCCAGACGCAGCTGAACCTTCACTTTGCCTGCGCACCGATGATGTTCATCGCAGTTGTAGGCGAAATGTCTGGACATTGTAATTGCAGCAGATCAAGGCAAATCAGCTCAGAAATTTCTTATATAATTATTAATTCCAGCCGCGAAAGCCTACACTTTCTCATTCCTTACTGTTGTTGTTCAACTACCCACTTCGTTCTAAACTTATTTTTTCTTTCCCATTGTTTTCCTTCCTAACTTTCAGCATTATTTCTTAATACTTTCCTGAAACTCAGCGATTCACGTTCTTCTGCATGTCTTTGTATATCATTTACACGCCTTGATTTCCTCACTTAACTTTCGCTTTTATAATTCCTACTTGGCTTATCCCATCCTTCCTACCACCCACGAGCACGGTTAACTTAATTACTCTACCTTCTCACACGGTACGGGACAGAAGTTTCCTCTTTTATTTCTCTGGTTTCCTATACATATTATTATCCTTTCAGTTTTATTTTTGTTTGGCTTCTTTGTTTTGTTCTTTTTTTGTCTTTTGTTTGTTTGAGTACGTTTTAGTAGGTATATTTACTTGTACACTTTGCTTGAATGTGTCTTCTTCCACTTCTTCTACGTCTGAATGCTTCATGAGTTTCATTGTTACTGATGATATCTGTATCCTCTTCTCCAGAACTTCCTTTACCTGTTCTCTTGGATCGATCCCTGACTCTTCTTCTATTCCTGCAATCACCAAGATACATTTCCTACTTCTCTCCTGTCATTTTTCCATTTTCTATGTAATATTTTGTAATTCTTCCCTTATCATCCTTATATTTTCGGACTTGCTTACATTTTCTCGCCTGTACGTATGTGCAAAGTATTATTTCAGTCGACTTTTGTTCGACATGAATTCAACTCTCAAATACGAGAGGAAAACTACCAAGATTTGATCCTTGGTTCTTGCTTGGTGACAATCTAAGCCTCAATACGGAAAGTTTAAACATGGAACAATTAAATTTTGAAATCTACTAATGCTACAAAAGCGTAAGGGGCTCAAATAAACGCTGTGCCCAAAGGAGTTTTATATGTGTGTTATACTAAGCTTAGATTTGACCCAGGTTCGATCCCGGCCGTTCGCATGTGGAATGTGTGGACACACCGTCGCAGGAGTGGTTTTTGTCCGCCTTCTCAGTTTCCCCCCGCCATCATTCCATCAATTGCTCCATCAGTACATTTCCTATAATCGTTCGCCATCATTTCGTATCGTCCACTTCCTCGTTCTGACAACAGGCTTCGGGCTGGTTCTTCTGTATAATCAGCTCTGGCTACCAAGACCACATATACTGGCCGGCAGGGCACGGGGCGCTGATCATGTCCCACTCTCCACCCTAGACCTTGCTCATGACGCCTATAGTGGACAGAGGTGGGGGATCCGGGCCAAGGCTACCCTCAAAGGACCGTAGTGTCACAGGACAGACAGATAAGTTTAAATTTTTCTGATATCATTACCTATTTATAATAATGATGCAACCGCATGTGGGATTGGTGATGAACGAAGCGGCGCTGGGGCGGACTACCTCCGGGTTCTCTAGTTTCCCCCGCCATCTCACTCCACCGCTGCTCCATCTTCATTCCATGTATCATCAGTGTCACCATCTGCGGTGCCGTAGTAGTAAAAGCGGGCGTTAAGCACTGCACAATAGCAATAATAAAGCTCTTAGCAAAACATAGAAATAGCTCCCATCTAAAGCGATAGCAATATAAATATTGAAAGTTGCGGATCATGAAAAGCGATTACATTTCTGCAAATGGCTTACATATTTCATTAAA
>CM060966.1:73081147-73326147 GCA_030765045.1 Tenodera sinensis | reverse complement strand
GTCCACTTACCCCGCTCTAGGCCACAATAACACTACAGCAGAGGTCTCCGCCACGAGAACTTCAGAACTTCAGAACGGATCTATGTCGCACTAACACTTCTCAGGCGAATGGATGAGGCGAAGCAAAATGAGAGGGTTGTCAAAGAACGGAGCCAACGAAGCTCCGCGACGCACGGAGATTCCTATTAATTATACAAATTGACACCTGGTGCACAACCTGTTTCCTCTACTCAGGAAGAGGGCGACAGTGACCCTTGCGGCCCGGCTACCAAATTCCAGGAGGCGCCAGGGAAGGAGGGTTTTCAGAACGCAAGCATCGTGACATCTGTATACATTCGCTGAAACGTATCCCGCTACCAACCAAACCTGAAAGATGCAAGGAAGTGAAATGACAAAGGAAGGAAAACGAATGCTTAGAGAAGAGAATCCTCCCCACCATTCGCCTGTTGACAAGAGAGAAACCTGAAGGAAAAACCTAAATCAGAGTGGTTGGTGGATGGGATTCGAACATGAGACCTCCGGAATGTGAGTTGGGGCGCCACATCGCTCGGTTCCGGCACGTGTAGAACGAGAATTACAGTTGCTTTGGGGGTGAAACACAACGCTTATAAAACCTCTCACAGCACTCGCCGTAGGTGGCAACTATTGCCACAGCCTTACTAGGAAAAGCACATCATAATCGAAAAGCCTCCCCAACTCACTGAGTTGTTCATCGCGAGAACACAGATCTATATGGCAGCTGGTTGGAGTTTTAAAACGTTCGAGAGGTACAGTTAAAGAAAACTTCGAGAAGTTTCTGGTTATCTCTTGATGAGCCAGCGGTGCCAACCTCCCGAATCTTGAGCTCTTATCGCTGGTTCACAACATCATGACATAAACAGTTCAGCAATACATAGTCATTCACTCTTTAGTTCTTAAATGGCTATTCTCTATCCTTCATCATTAGCAAGCAGGGTTCAGAGTGGAAGGCACGAAAACCGGCTTCATCATCTATAGCTCACCTACCACGTGTAAAGACAGGCAATAAACTCAAAGATTTGCGTTTGGCAATCAGATCTTAGTAATGAAGAGAGCTCTAGCTAAAGAGAAGGCTATTTTGTTCATCTAATTGCTACGAAATAACTGGCTGGGAGGTATATTGAATGAATGTAGGATTTGACGCGGAAATTCTGTTTCGGAATATTTATGGTAGTAATAAGAGGACATTATTATGTCTCTAAGAGGAAGTTGGTTAGCTTTAATTAATAAATAAAAGCTAAATTCGAGAAATTGCGTTTGTATTGTTTAGTGTTAATTCAACGTAGATAATTGCACATTTCAGTGCAGAAGCTTCAACAGATGAAGAAGTCCTAAATAAGGTAATTACTGACGATTAGGATGTTAATAGATATTGTTGATATGATATTAATGCATATTGTGATACTGAAGTTGAAGGCGGGAGAAGTGGTCGCAGCGATGAAACTGATATATTTCATGAAAAATATCAAATCTATGTGTCTTCTACAGTCATACTTTTAGATGAAGATGGAAATGAATGCATGAGGAGGGTTTTGGGACAAGAACATTGAGGCAAGGCATTTGTGTGAACTGTTTGGCCCCACTCATATTACAAACGTACTTCTAAAAATGCACATTCAACATAATTGTGATACCTGCAAGCAGGTGGCGCTCAAAAATAAGCTCGATATTTACTACCTCGCACTCTGCCCGTAAATACGCGGTCGTCGACAATGGAGCGGTCAAAGTAAGGTAAGAATGAGTGCGGAAAAACAAAGACCCTTCAGACAGCTTGAGAGACTGTTCATATGCTGGGATTGTTTACCCAAAGTTAGATTTCAAAAAAAATCCGTGCTACGTCGTTCTATATAAGTGAAGGTGCTGTTGAGAGAATTGTGTTTTTAAGTGTTGAGTGTGGACAGAGGAATCAGTTTTTAAGTGTGTGAGTGTGTGTGAGTGTATGTGTGTGTGTGTGTGTGTGTGTGTGTGTGTGTGTGTGTGTGTGTGTGTGTGTGTGTGTGTGTGTGTGTGTGTGTTGAGAAGGTTTCAGTTTGCATCGTCAGAGATAGTATTGCATTATTAATCGTCGTACAGGAGTTCTTTGTTATGTGAAGGGGCTTTCTTGGTGTCTTATCGTCGAAGCCAGCTGTTTACAAGACAGAGAGAGATAGGACTGAAAGACAGTAAAGCATATGTCAAGATTACTAGAGGACAGAACAGCAGTGGTTGCAAGGTCACGACAAAACTATTTATTGTGTTAATGATAAATTAGAGGTCTGTGTTTTTGCGAGTCAGTTTTAGAAGGAAAATAAAGTGAAAGAAAAACGGTGACTGGAAGGGTAATTTGTCACAGAATACTTACTTGTGAACTGTAGGGTATAATATTATGTGAAGCTAACACAAGTGGGCAAGTAGCCCTTAATTGTAGCTGCAATTTACAAGGAACGGCGAAAGTTATGAAGCCCTAATATGTGATGCATAACCTGGTATATTGGTTACAACAAACTAAAGTTTCTCTAACAGTCAGCACACAAAGGAAACGATGAAAACAGCTGCATTTTCATTGTATCCTGCAAGCTTATCTCTCGACAGAAAAGTGACAGGTCTGGTGTAAGATCCAACACATTTAAAACATCAAATTCAAATGTTCGAACAAATAAAATGTTTCTTAAGATTATCTCATTGTTAATATTTCCGTGCGAAGCAAAGTTGAGGTATACCCAATTTATGCCACAAATACGTGATTTATTACATTCACGTGTGTTTTTTTACGTCCCGCTGTCTATTGGTGGTGGGCATACAAACTGTTCTTACGAAAGCTTATTTTCACTTTCTCTGCTACGTATAGTAAGTTGGGGAAGTATTGTACTCCACCCAAAATGTCGATGTCGAGATGTCACCGGAAATATGTGTTTTGAGGCCCCCTGAATCCCCACGTCGGTGTGTGTGTGTGTGTGTGTGTGTGTGTGTGTGTGTGTGTGTGTGTGTGTGTGTGTGTGTGTGTGTGTGTGTGTGTGTGTGTGTGTGTGAACAACATAATTCAAAAACGAAAAGTCAGCTAAAATCATATCTGGCACATAAGGTTAGTATCTTTCAGGGATGCAAGAAGAGGATTTTGAAGAACATTTCTTCACTCTGGACTACTCTTTACATGGAAAACTTCTCGGAAGTTTTTATTCTCTCAAGAATGGCTCTAACGATTTTGATTAAAATTTTAAGATACTCTTATGGGAAATGAAATTTACATATTCAATTTTCTAGCTGTAGTCCATGTAGTCCTGTTTACTTTTGATGACTTTTGCGTAACTGGTAAACCGTAAGAGATAGATCAAATCTTACTGTACAAAGAAATGTAGATCTCGTTAAAGCACGCATGTTAATTGTGTGAGTTTTGCAATGCTTTTCTCAAATAGAAGGTAATTATTCACTGTTCTGTTTTATTTCTTGGGCGTGCAAAGAGAACAGAATTTCCTAGCCTTCATATAGCGACCAGCTTTAAAAGATTTGAATATCGCTCAAAGCCTACCGCATTCTTATATTCCCCTTACACGCACAAGGGAATAAGCAGTAAGATAATTTCTACAACTGTCTCAACCAACATGAAGAAGATATAGGAATAAGAGTTGGTAAGAATAGTACAAGAGTAGAGAAAACCATGTGAATGCAACACATCAGATTTTTTATTCTACTTCCTTTAATAGAGACAAATCTTTGTAGAAATCGCTACTTAGAAGACGAGAGGGGTGTGAGGTATGGGAGGAGATTTTAATGTTAATCTGTTCACGTGGTCGATTTGTTTACTACGAAATATGAGTATGTGAATGATCCAATTGCCACATCTAATATCAGTATGTAGCTGCTGTGATAAGTATGCCGCAATTATCTGACAACATTGTATGTTGTATCTACTACTGTGCATACGCATCGATGTTTACATAGCACGTTCCTCCAGCTCGCCTTCCTCTGGTGGTCAATCAGCATCTTCGACGATTCTAAATGTCCAAAACTGTCGCTGACAAACAAATCTCTCAGCAATGACTCTACACAACACACTTAAAGACTATAGTGCTCCTCCGTCCGTGATTCAAAACCACTTCCGTACAAAACAGGTGGAATTTAAGCAACATATGTCACTAAAGCGTGATTTGTTACATTTACATGATCTTATGTACCCTTTTTGTCTACGGATGACAGGTATATATACTATTCTTACGAAAGTGTACTTTTTATTCTAATTCCTTTACTTGAGGTAAATCTTTCCAGAAATAGCTACATTACACATTTTGTTATAGACACAAAGTCCAGTGGTTTATTACATTTATCTTTTATAAGGTCAATCAAGGACTATCAGTTGTTCTAATACAGACAAACCGTATGTAGACAAAGTTTGAAATCTAGAATCAGAACTGAAAAATTGGATTATCTTCAAATGGATGCAACCCAAGTCCCTTAAGTCAAGATGTTTATTACATTTACCTTTTGTGAAGCCAATGATTATATTTATTGTCCTAGTACACACAGACCATGTGTAGGCAAGGTAAAATCAGAATCAGAACTCAAAATTTCAATCTTCCCCGAAATGGATACAAACCATCTGTTCTAAATGTCAGGAAGCAATGAACTGGTCGCCATAATGTTTCATTCAGAAGCGACTGCGACACCACAATAGGTTTTTGTCATGCGTGCTTTACATGTACTAGGCTAACATACGAATGGGAAAAATGTTTAGAACATCCGGAGTTTTATTTCACGTCTATTGTTAAAATATTTGCATGAAAATCACATCACATGTTTTATATGGCATAAGCAGTCACTGCTGCACTTTTTTTTTTTTTTTTTTTTTTTTTTTTTTTTTTTTTTTTTTTTTTTTTTTTTTGCTATGGTTACTAAATTAGGGAAAAACCAATGCACAATGCTCCATCACGTTATGGCTCAACTCTGTGGAAATTAGAGTGGTTTGGAAGTTTTCAAATCTCGTATCAACAAGGTATTAAACAAATCATAAATATTTGAAAGTCTGAATATACAGAAGTCATATAATCTGGATTATAAAGCACGAACACATTTATAACATTTCTGCCTCCAGGCCAGACAGTAAATAAAGGACGCACACTGTAATATGTACTTCGTTGGCTGACGGACGCAATATAAATAAAACAGGCACAGCTGTGGACTATTTGATAACCCTCGCCTTTGTCATGACAACGCGGCGACTCATTCTTCACCATACGTTTGGAGGTTTGTATTTTATATACAGAATATTATATGTCTGGCCTGTCACCCCTCTTCAGGCGAAATTTAGCTTTCTTCTTTTCATCGTTTACTTCAGGCAGAGTGAGATTAAGAACACAAGCATTTAAAAAAAAAAATAATAACTGAAGGACAATAGGATAATATGGAATAACCGGATAATATGGAATACTCAAATTACTTGCTTGTTTGTTGCTGATATCCAACGGTATCTAGCAGCAATGCATCAGAGGTTATTCTTAGAGTCCTGCAAGCAGTCTCACCTGTTTCTTCTTTTTTGTAGTGTTTAACGCCCGCTTTTACCACAACGGTACCGCAGGTGGTGACACTGATGATACATGGAATGGAGATGGAGCACCGCTGGAATAAGATGGCGGGGGGCACCGGAGAACCCGGAGGAAACCCGCCCCAGCGCCGCTTCGTCCACCAAGAATCCCACCTGCGGTAGCCTGGGATCAAACTCGGCTCGAAACGCTTCACTTTGGTGAGAAGCGAATGGTCTAACCACTCGGCTATAGCGTGGCTGCTCCTGATTTGTGCTATGTGCTGTTTGAGTGTAAGTGATTATCTGATTTCTGCGATCCAAAACGTTTTGCAGATATGCTTTTAAATATTTATGAGCATATTTGAGTGCATATTATAAATGTAAACTAATATTATGATTATAACAAAGTTTGAAACATTCGTACTGCACAGATTTTTCGTTTTTATCTTATTTTATTTTCGTACAGTGGCACTTTCTTTAAATATGGCGTGACACGTAATATGGAATACTGGTATCCCATATTACCCTCAATTTATATCAAGTGTTGCATAATACCCACATTTTTTGTGATAAACAGAATTTATAACTTTAGAACTTTTTGTAATACATTTAATTTTGTTTTCCTATCACTGTAATCCAATTCAGTGCATCATCATGCAAGAAGAAGCTTCACCAAGAAATACATAAGCTCTTATGCAAATCTTTTATATGAAAAAATTATTAATTGGAAAATTTGTATAGTACTCCATATTACCCTTCCTATTCCTTATTACCCGCAAAAAACAACTGAACCCTTTTTATTGAAAATTAAAAACAACTTCTGATTCTTTGTTCAAAGTAAGATATAAGAAGTTTCTAAAATGGTCCAATTTATTCAACAAAATCATAGTCGAATTATAATACTACTACCTTAACTTTAGTGTAAATAAAAACCCGTATTCTATATTACTCGCACTTCCTCTAATTTGCAGACTATGGAAAAATATTATCGAAATGAGGCTGTAGTTTAAACTCCAAAACTCTTTTGGGTCTCAAATTTATACACACTTAAACACATGACACGTATTTTGAATTATCTGTGCGATGTACCTATACTATAGTGTTTGCTCAACTGATGTTGATATCTGAAAGACTCCTCAGATAGTGACTCTAAATGGTCGGGTTACGTTTTAACCCTTTCACTGCTAAGACCGAGTTAACTCGGTGGTAAAATGTTGCTGCTGTCTTGCTAAAGACGAGTAAACTCGGTTGGGCATCACGCCATTTTCTAATGGCCGTAACTTTCGAGTCACTTACATTAAAGTGGGCCCACGTGCACTGACTTCTTCTGCCATCTCTTGGCTATACGCTGACACTAGTTGCTGTGCAGTCTCTGGTGTTGTATGACATCTGCAGGGTTTTATAGTAAACTGTGCACAAGTCACATGTTAGCCGCGGGAAATTACCGCACGCCACTGCCAGTTGGGCTAAGATGGCGTCATTCCGTGCCGGGCACATGTTTACCGACAAGGAACTTTTAGATATTTTTACAACTTTAGAATCAGATGAAGAGTTTGATTTCCCGTCTAGTGAATCCGGAAGTGAAGGTGAACGTGAAACCGAACAAGAACTAGTTCGTGATATTACAGGTCCATCACATTCTTGTAAAAGACCACGAGTGCAAACTCCTTTGTTTTGGTGGAAAGACGATGCGTATGTGCCGCGAATCCATCCATTTGATGACAGTGTTGCAGGAATCACAGTTGGGACTTTGAGTAGTGCTTCGGAGGCATCAGACTATTTCTGTCATTTTTTTGGTGTAGATGTAATGCAGAAAGTAGTGGAGGAGACAAACAGTTTCTACTCGTTTATGAGAAATGTGGTTCCATCCTCCCCATCCTCTCGTCTTCAAAAGTGGCATGACACTAATGTGGATGAAATGTCTGTGTTCTTAGAACTGACAATGCTCATGCCAAGAGTAAAAAAACTTTCTAGGGAAGAGTATTGGTCTACTGATCCTCTGATTGAAACTCCTCAGTTCCGCAATTACATGTCACGGGACAGGTATTTGTTGTTACTTCGCACCCTTCATTTCTGCGACAACAATATACAATCGGCGGGTGACCGATTATATAAACTAAAAATGATTATAGATCACCTTCGGCATAAGTTCAGTGCTACAAGAGGAGGGAATCCAGGTATATGTGCTTCCAGTGTAATGTGGCATTGTGCGTTGTTCCCTGTTTTGAGAGGTACCACACCCTCCTTCACTATTAGAGTTAAGGGGTGAAAACAAAAACAATACTCTTGTGTATTATGTAATAGTTTTCTACGAGAAACTGTGATAGTTCATTTCAAATTTCTTTGTAAGAAAGACTATAAGGGAAGTCTGCCTTATTCGTATCAGTGCATTATACATTCTAATCAGTGGCGTGAAGCAAATAATTATAAAACAAGGGATAAAATATTCCTCACATATCCTGCTGAATGGAGTGGATATACACCAGAAAAGGTAAGGTTATTGCATGAAATGTTATTACCTTGTTCTTAAATATAGAACTTATTTAGAAATATGACATTGAAATTGTTGGCAAAAAAATTCAGCACAGGAACTATGTGTATATCACCAATGTGATAGCAGTGAAAGGGTTCTCCAAAACTCTTTTGGGTCTCAAATTTATACACACTTAAACACATGACACGTATTTTGAATTATCTGTGCGATGTACCTATAGTATAGTGTTTGCTCAACTGATGTTGATATCTGAAAGACTCCTCAGAGAGTGACTCTAAATGGTCGGGTTACGTTTTAAGTATCATCTCATCTTAATCCGGTGTTGCATTATAAAAATATCGTTGAAGTTCAGCCTGCATAGCGGCGTGAGTTCGACACCTTGACTACTGCAAGCCTTAGTGGTAACTGGTAAGTTTTGAGACGCAGGGTACCATGTACATAGAAAGGTCTGGAAAACCTCGTACAGCTAAAAGCCTCGCTTCTTCGGTTACGCTCTTTGAAACGCTTGCAACTTCGCCTCAGAAGTGCGCTACCTAATGTGCTTATGAGCCCGATAAGCAATGTGAATATACTATGCTTTCTGAAAGTCACTAGCTGAAAGGTGTATGTAACAATAGTTTTGCATATATTAAACGCGGACGATCCTAATAGCTGAGCGTGTTCCTGTGGATGGTTTCAATACATTATGGTAAAGAATGATAAAGGCTTGATAACGAAATGTATGTGGTTTTATGGTGCACTAAATCCTGACAACCGGGTACCTGAAAATCTTATATTCATATGGACAAGACATTCAGTCTAATGTGAATATCTAGTGTGGACTGTTACCTAGGAACTTATATAACCCTTCTTTTTGGAGGTAAAGTTGTTGGGTACGATATTTGGAAATGCTGATCAATTATACCATTTATTCGATAAATGAGAAATTTGTTCATTTACAGAGCAAATTAGTATGCACGCGTTTGACAAAGTTTAGAAGTGATATATGAGATACATTTTCGCGAATTTTTGTGAATTTTTAATATTTTCGAGAATATTGGATTAGGCTATGGTGCAATCTAACTCAAAAAGACGAAAATGGAAAGGATCATTTGATTGCAGTTGCCTCTCGTGGATTATCTAGAACACAAGTGAACACAATCCATTCCATTTAATATTTTCAGCGCTTATAATTAAAAATTAAAACAGTTTTATATTTCCAAAATCTTTAGTTTTAAAGTTCTTGCATTTTCATTTATTCATGAATCTCATTTGTGCTATGGTAAAGAGATTTTGGGAAACTAAGCCCTTACAGAGACTGCGCCAGACAATGGCAGAATAAACTTAATTATTCTAAAGGTAACCGTTTATGTTTCAAATAGTAAAAAAATAGTCTGAAATGAACAACTGAAACCATCCTGATAAAACTAGACCCTTAAGCGCAACGCAAAAAGTACTATGTTACGGCATTCTTGAATACGACGCCGAACAAGGGACATGCTTGAAGCATTTCTACACAACTTCCCCTCAACTGATAGTTTAATTTAACCCTAACTGAAAACACCGATTCTTGTCCAATTACCGAAGTTAAGTAGCATTGGGCGTGGTCAGTACTTGGATGGGTGACCGCTTGAGAACACCTTTATCTTTGACCACCTCCGTAGCGCAATTGCTGGCGCCCTTGCCTCTGGCGCGGAGGACCCTGGTACCAACATGGGGATATGTTGGGGAGATATGGTACGGGGTTCACTCAGCCTCGTTAGGTCCCGGGGGGACTAATTGAGGATGTAAGTGTTTTGCTGAAAACACCGGTTCTCGTCCAATCACCGAAGTTAAGCAGCACTGGGTGTGGTCAGTACTTGGATGAGCGCTTGAGAACACCACGTGCCGTTGGCATAACCCGTATCTTTAACCGCGTCCGTATTCAGGATTCCAGCATTCAAGAACAGGTCGTACAGGTTCTCCTGTATGGTATGTTTTATTTGCACTGCACCTAGCCGCTTAATGCGACTTTATCGGTGCAATGTAGAAGGTTTCTTCCTGCAAACCTAAGTTTGGATGCAGGAAGGGGGCAGGAATAGGTGTTGGGATAAGTATGTGTTAGATGATGGGAGTGGCATTACCATTATCCAAGGGCGTCCTTGGGAAGGCGGTAACTTTTCCTTTTACGAGGTGCTCTCTGATCGCATTGACCTAGTGCCCGTACCAGCTGATTGGTGTGGGAATTCAGTTTGGTGTGCATGGTGCGGGATCGCTCCCTTACCAAGTCCATGATGTAGGGTAGTCCGGAGTGGTTGTGAAGGATGTAAGACCGGAATCTACGCCCGGTATCATATATGGTTCTTAACGCCCTATTCTGCACTATCTGCAGTTTGCGTATGGTGGAGGGTGCCGCTGATCCTCAGGCTTCGCAGCCGTATAAAATCAATAGCGGGATGATTGCCCGGTAAATGCATAGTTTTAGGTAAGTGGGCATGGTGGATCGGAGGATAGGGTAGAGCTGTCTGAGCACAGCGTGACCGAGTCCGGCCTTTGCGCGGACGTGTGGAGCGTATGTTAGTCCACGGTCGAGGAGAACGCCTAAGTATTTGGCGGAGGTTACCCATGGGATACTTCTCCGTCTGAGCCGAAGTGACCGTTCCGGCCGCCATTGGCGAACCTTACCAAGGAGGAGTGCGGAGCTTTTCCCCGGACTAATAGCCATTCTCCACTTCTCACTCCAACGGCCGACGGCGTCGAGTTGTCGTTGAAGGGGAGGGAGGCAATATCTCACATTCTTGTTTTGTGCCATGATGAGGACGTCGACCGCATACTGGCATGTCGCAGTGTGTTGTTCTGTGGGGAAGTCGGACATATGTATGCTGCAAAGAGTAGCGGGGAGAGTACACTGCCCTCTGGGACTCCTGCCGCTAGCGCAGTTCGTAGCGCGCGGAAATGAAATGAAATGAAAGAGTTATTTGGGCATGTCTTTCGACATGCCCTGGCTGTTCAGGGACACCCCTCTTCAGCCTCGTGGTTGTGCTTTTGTTCTTGGTCGTGTGGCGGATTTCAGTGGCGAGTGCGTGTGTGTGTTGGTGGTTTTGTGTTTGGATGGGTGCTGTGTGTGTTCTGTCATCCCTAGCTGCAGGGGCTGTCATCTACCCAAGAAGAGCGAGAAAAAAAAAAAAATTGCCTAAGAGGTCTAACTTGTTTGTGCTAGTGGTTTTTGTCTAATTTGTATGTCTGCTGCAACAGCTCATCGGTAACTTTTATGTGCTTGTGTGTATTTGTGTGTTAGGTTTGTGTGTGTTTTTAAGTTAGGTGTTTATGTTTACTGTGTGTTTAGATGTTTTGGAAGTGTTGAAGGTGTTGTTGTAGTCTGTCTTCTTCTTGTTGCTGGTATTTGTCGTAAACGTCGATTAGTGTTATGAGAGGAGGATTTTTGTGTTTCTCTGTTTGTGTTATGGTTTTCATTTTTTGTGCTGTATTGATAAGTGTCGATTTTATCCCCTCTGAGAGGTCTGGCACGCAGTGCACTCAGCCTCGTTAGGTCCCGGGGGAACCAATTGAAGAGCTAGTTGATGGAGAAGTACTAAGAGGGCCGTATAACTGGCCGGGAGGGTTCGGGGCGCTGACCACGTTACACCCTCCAGTACTGCACCCCAAGAATGACGCCTGTAGTGTACAGAGGTGGGGGATGCAGCGGCTGGGTGGCAAGTCTTGGCCCTTTATGGGCTGTTGTGCTAGGGGTTTACTGTGCTCTTCAAATGGGGAGGAGTTTGTCTTTGAGCGTCTCCAGGCCGGTAACCAATCAGAGTCCTGATGTGTTGTCATATTGCTTTTCCCTCAAGTGGGGCTTGACGCGCGCCAAGAAATATGAAGAGTGGGGGTAATGAACTTGCAACACTGTACAAGTAAGCGTATCTCATTGGCTGCAGATCAGAACTCTTCCCAAATGAAAAGTACAGTAGTTTTCTAATTATTTAACCTGTCATAGTAAGGTGTGGAGTAGTCAGTGCTAATAGTCAAACTTATTACGCAGCACCTCACAATGATCTATATTGCTTTTGTGACTTCGGAATTATTAACAGACATAACAGAAGTTACCCTCTAGAATGTTGTGCCAGTATACAATAGCACTGTGCAATTACTATACTGAAATTCTTGTATACCTTAAGCAGTAATGGCATAGAGAATGTGATTCCTTTAATGACGATTGAATGGCTTATCACGGTACTAAGTGTCACGCTGTTTGCTATAGAAATTCACTCAATCTGAAAATATGTTCCATCTGGAATTTCGTCATACCTATTCGTGGATGACTTCGCCGTCTATTGTGCTTCCCAGCGCACGATGTTTTTGGAACAGTGCCTGCAGCAATGTTTGTGTAGCCTTCGAGAATGGAGCTGAGAAACGGCTTTCGTTTCTCAACTGAGAAATCAATCTGCGTTAATTTCTGGAACCGTGGGAGACGATTACCGCCTTCGCTCCATTTCGGTTTAGATTTACCTCCCATCACAGATGAGACACGTTTCCCGGGACTGATCTTGGGTAGGAAGCTTAATAGGACATCATCTTTATACCCTTAACGTATTGTCCCTCATTCGTGCCCAGTTCCACTCAGCTGTCATTATGGCTGAATGCTACCAGTTTACTTCATCGTAAAACATAGAAAACGCAAAGGTAACAAGAAAGTTGGAAAATTTAAATTTTTATGTGTAGTCATTATGTATTAGTATATTCATTCCTCCCTGTCATATAAATTATTGTAGTAATTGAGAAACCAATAAAGATGCGCAAATAGTTCGGAATATAAAACAGACACCGAACTAAAAAGATACAGGAGCCCTCTAGCCTGCGGTTGCGCGGGCTTTTTTTTTTTTTTTTTTTTTTTTTAACACCCTAAAAGACGACAGCTGCGATGCCAAATCAGAGGATAGGTATACTAATATTAAAAATTTACCGGCAGACAAAATGCACACCAGCGCCAAGACATTGTCTAAATTACTATAAAACATTGAAAATGTTCAAGATGGCCTGAAAGGAATCCACTCTACGTCACGTCAAAGCACTGTCACGGAGAGCTCACCAGCAAGAGTTTATATACTTACGTGCAAGCAGAGGAGCTTCGGAACAGTTCTCTGAAAGCAAGAGACTAATGTCTCGGATCCACTGCCTTTACCAGCCCAAACTCATACGTCAGGCAATCTGCCACAACGACTAAACAAGAAAAGCAGAAAGTGCACGTACTTAAAACAGTGGTATATATAATGAGAACCGTAAATACCCCAAAACTATAAAAGTAAGAAGCTGCATAGAACTCGACAGAACCAGCGAATATTGTCTACGTGTGGAAGGAATGTTGAAAACTACTACCCCAAAAAAGGTCACGCGGGAGGAATGAGTCGCATGTCTAAAATAAAAATCTTATGAGATGCACTCACATGACTTTCTCTACTCTTGTACTAATCATTCTCACAAACTCTTATTCCTATATCTTCTTCGTGTTTCTTGAGATAAACATTTGCACAAATTGATTTATTGCTTGTTTCCTTGTAAGTGCAAGGGGAATATGGGAATACAGTAGGCTTTGAACGATAGTCAAATCTTTTGCAGTTCTGAGATCCCGTTCTCTTTGCACACTTAACATATAAAAACAATCTGATGTGTTGCACTCGCATAACTTTTTTCTACTCCTGTACTAACCATACTTAAAACTCTTATACCTATATCTTCTTCGTGTTAGTTGAGATAAACATTTCTACAAATTATCTTATTGCTTAGATCCTTGAAGGTGCGAGGGGAATATTAGAATACAGTAGGCTTTGAGCGATAGTCACATCTTTTAAAGCTTTGTGATCCTGTTCTCTTTGCACGCTTAACACGCAAAAATGAACGATGTTTCATTTCACGAAAGTTTTAAGTTTTCCGAAACTAACACAAATAACAAGGAATATCTCCGAAATGGTTCACTCTACCAAAAAGATTATTGAGACATAAATTGTGTTTTAGCAAGAGCTACATTTTTTGTGGAGTAAGATTTTTTTTGTTTTTTTTTGTTTGTTTTTTGTTGTTTTTTTTTTGTTTTTTTTGTTTTTGTTTTTTTTTTATCTCTTGCGATTTACGAGTTATTCAAAATTCATCCAGAGTAAACAGGACTACACAGGTTAGAGGCAAAAAATTCAAAATATACACTTCATTTGTCATGCAAATATCTTAAACACTTTAATCAAAATCGTTACAGCCATTTTCAAGAAAATAAAAGCTTTCGAACAATTTTCTACGAAAAGGGTAGTTTAAGGTAGGGCTATTTTCTTCCAAATCTTTGTGTCGTATCCTTGAAATACATTAAACTTAAATACCAACCTTGGTTTTTAACCGACTTTTCGTTCTTGAGTCATGCTGTCCACAGACTGACACACACACACACACACACACACACACACACACACACACACACACACACACACACACACTCACACACACACACACACACACGGACCTTTTTCTAAAAATGCTTTTTTTGGATTCAGGGGGTCTCAAAACATATTTCCGGTGAAATCTCGACATCGAATTTTTGGGTGAAATACAATACTTCCTCTATTTACCAGTAGAGAAAGTAAAAATATTCAACACTTATTTATTAATTACAGTTACAATTGTCCCATTATAATTACACAATTGCCATTCAAAATTATAAACTACTAAAACTTTAAAAACTTGACTATTCAGAACATCACACTTCACTACTTGGGCTAGATCTCCGAAATCCTAACACAGTGTCTTGTCTCGGAGAATGAACGCTGCACCGGATCTGTTTACTGGTCTTAAATCTCCTTCCTTTCACCTCACACCGTTCCCAAAATAGCGGGTTGACTCAATGACAACTAGCACCTCAACCAAAAGGCGAACTTTTGTGCCTGTGCCTGACGGGGCACTCCCCTCCCTCCCGGGAGGATGGATGAGGTGAAAGGATCCTAAGGCTGACCAGAACATTGCCACGACAGAGGAGGCGGTAGCTTCCCGGGGCACGATATGTTCAGAGCGCATTTGTTCCCATGTCGTGCTCTCCCACGACGCCCGCCGGCTCTTCCAACCCTGAAAGAAACCTAACAGGATGAAGGGTGAAATCAAATGATTTATATAACGAAATGGAGGGACAAAAAATTCGGAGGATACAGAAATCCTTCCCAGCATTCACCTGGCGACCTGAGGAAAGTTCCGAAACACCCATGGGTCAGGAAGTTTAGCCACGGTAATCAAACCTGCAACCTCCCGAATTCGGGCCACAGACGTAACCGCCTAAGCCACCCCGCTCGGTAAAGTGGCGGGTTGCTTAGCGAAGACGAAACCGGGAGAGCTTCACCCATCAAAGGTGGCTCAGGTAAGGTTGCCAACCGGGAGAGCCGATAACTTCTTGGCATCATCGTTGTACACGACCGACGCTGCACGGCCCCTAAGGCTACCTGAAAAATGAAAGGGTAAGTTAATTCGTGGTAAAAGAGAGACCATCCCAGTATTGGCTTCTTCAACAGTGAAAATCCGAGAGAAAGCCATGGTCAGGGTTGTCGGCTCAAGGAATTACTATAATCCGGGACCTACAGAATGCGAGCCTCGCATGTTATCATGGACCCCAGTCGGTTGTTAACAAGTACGCAAATAAGCGCCACTTCGTTTTACAGTGCATAGGAATTCTTGTTATAAATTGAAGGTCTGGAAATGGTGGATATGCAGTAGTTTTTTATGATTTCATTCAGCAAGAAAGATGCAGCGTAAGCTAAATCTAGTGATTTTTAATTTAGCGAAGTAGCCTCACATCCAAGCAGTTGTCAAATAGTAGGTACCACCCAAGTACCTCTTGTTACCGTAGCAGGTTTTTATGATTCAAAGTGCTGGTTTCTTTTTTTGGATCCTAGTATAGTACGGTGCTTTAATTGTACTAAGGTTGGAATACCCATTTATAAATTCCGCTGCGGCTTGCAGAACTCCACTCGGTTCATTCGGAAGTACACTTAGTGGACGGAATTTTAATGTACAGTGGTTTAGTTGAGCATCTATAGCAATGGTCACTGTCTTAAATAGATCATTGAGAAAGTAACGGATATCATCACAAAACAATTGTCTGGAATTTTCAGGAACTGACAGCATTACTAAGACGTGTAAAGGTTTTAGTCTATATGTTTGTTTTTATTTTAGATTCTGTTGCTTCACTGGTAACAGCTTCAGTTTTTACATTGAAATATGGAATAGATGCAGACTGTGAATCTTTAAACAAACTGTGTACAGTTTTAATTAGTGGCAATATTAAGTTCCAACTAATGTTTTAAAAACCTATAGTGACGAAGGGTGAGAGAAAGAGAAAGCGATGGTCAGAGTGAGGAAGAAGGTAACTGCAGGGACGTGGTAAGAAAAGCCATATCTCATAAATTAAAACAAACAAAAAATGTTTAAATACTAATTTAAAAAGTTCAACTGCGTATAAGGAATATGAGCTTATCTATATATTTTAAAACCTCCAATTATGAAGTAAGAAACTTAGAAATATTGGCAGATTGCTCTTTGTTGTAAATGGGCAGAAGTCCCTCTGTCACCTATAAAGAGAAAAGAGATAAACTTTCGGCTTATGATTTCTATCGTACGGGTATACTTTGCTCAGGGATGAAACTTAAAGTTAAATTAATTATGAGAACTTTTTTGGGATCGAGGCGCATACTTGTTTATTCTAGTCCTGACGTCCCAAAATGTCGCGACCAGAATACCAAAGATGGGTGAGGCTGTAAAGTTCATAATGAAAACAATGACATTGAAAGCCTACACGTTTATTAATGTTTGTGTTTGTGCATATGCACACGCATACTAACCTTTCTTAGAAACTCTTATTCTTATATCTTCTTCGTGTTAGCTGAGATAAACATTTGTACAAGTTATCTTATTGCTTATTTCCTTGTAAGTGCAAGGGGAATGTTAGAATACAGTAGGCTTTGAGCGATAGCAAAATCCTTTAAAGCTTTGAGATTCCGTTCTCTTTGCGCACTTAACATATAAAAAAATTAGCAACGATGTTCCATTTCACGAAAGTTTTTAAGTTTTCCGAAACTCACACACATAACAAGGAATATCTCCGAAATGCTTCATCCTACAAGAAAATTTATTGAGACATAAATTGTGTATTTTAGAAAGAGCTACATTTTTTGTGTAGTATGATTTGGTCTATCTCTATAGGTTTACCAGTTATGCAGAAGTCCTCCAGAGAAAATACGACTGCAGGGGCTATACCAAGAAAATTCAAGATATACATTTCATTTTTCATCAAAATATCTCAAACATATGTCATTTTAATCAAAATCGTTAGAGCCATCTTCAAGAAAATAAAAATTGTCGACAAATGTTCCATATAAAGGGTAGTTTAGAGCGGGGCTATTTTGTTCAAAATCTTCGTGTCGCATCCTTGAAAGACATTAAACTTAAATACCAACTTTGGTTTTTAACCGACTTTTCGTTTTTGAGTTATGCTGTCCACAGACACACACACGCGGACCTTTTTCTAAAAATGCTTTTTTTTGGATTCAAGGGTCTTCAAAACATATATTTCCGATGAAATCTAGACATCAATTTTTGGGTGGAATACAATACTTCCCCTACTTACCAGTAGAGAAAGTAATAAAAAAGGGTAAATATAAAGTCATAGAACAAGTATCATTACTTTACATATCTAGGTTGCGAATTCACTCCAGATCAAGAAACAGAAATACATCGTTTTACAAAATTGACAAAATTTCAACATATATGGGCCACAACTTACAGAAGATTAAGACGAACACAATGAAGGAAAGAATGGAATTCTATAAAACAATGGCTGCTCCCTATGCAATCGCCTCACTAGGACGTCTAATATTACAACTTACTTGAGAGTTTGGTGGAGCGACAACCTTATCCGTTTATTTCTTTAGCTCTAAGAATAACTAATCGATAGTTACACAAGTCAACCAGTCCCTGCGAGCCTACTCTAGGTACATATTGCTGTCATTTGTTTTTCCTCAGTGAAACTTGGATAATAAACAAGAAAATAGAAAACAGAATTCACCATGCAGAAATTACCTTACTAAAAAGATACAAAGGCTACACAGGATTAGATAATACTTGAGTTTGAATATCTGCTTCAAGCTTTGGAATTTCTCGATAAAGAAGTAAATATTATTTGTCCATAGTAATGCAAAGCAGTCAATGGCCATACCATGAGGCTGTCGTTTTTAAGCATACTTAAAAACCATCTGTCTGGGCCGAATTTGAACCCGCAGCCTTGGGATCAGTAGACCTGCGTATAACCAACCGACGCTGTATAAAGAGGCGAGAAAACAGCAGAAATTTTGTTACAGCTATAGACAAATGTCGGTCAGTGTGTCAGTGAGTGCGAGACAGCTGTGTGTGTGAGTGTGTGTGTGTGCGTGTGTGTGTGTGTGTGTGTGTGTGTGTGTGTCTTCGCGTTGTAAAGAGTTTTAACGAGCGTCAAGTGATTATATAAAGTTAGTGTATGAGGGACAGAGACAGAGAGGACTGAGTCACGATTGCGAGAAGAAAACAATTATGAGTGGTGATACCAAGAAATACGACAAGAAGAAAACCGTGTATTTGTGCAAAAGTTTAGATGACAAAGTGATAGTGAATTGGATTTTGTCGTTTTGTCATGTTGTCACACAGGTGGGATTCATCGAATTGTCAGTTTGGTATATACTCCCCCAGCTAGGTAAAAGAGACACGTCAATCAACGACAAGTGGGATCCCCCAGGCATACTGTAAGCTGTTGACGGAATTAACTACCGATATGTAAAAACTGGTGTCCATTAAAAACGGTCATGATGGTTCCGATGTTAACTTTTTAGTGCCCTGAGCAGATCGCTCGTAAGTTAGCTCTAGATAGCCAGAGGCCTGCCGCCTATTATTGGTGTAAAGGACAACGAGCTTTTTATGTTGAAAATCGTTATTGGGAAAAACTCCGTATAACTCTGTAATAACTATGTGCAGTGAGTAGAGCAGTAAACCTGCTCTTAAACCAAGGCCCACTAACCACGCAATAGATTTTAATTATATCACTAGAGGTAAAGATGTTTTAAAGAAAATTTTGTTTTCGCATTTAAAATGCACATTAAATAGTATGATCTATATAAAGTGAAACAATGGTGTTGTTAAACCAAACAGCATATATTATTATTCTACATTCCTTTAATGTAGTAAAATAATTCAGTGTAAAAGAAGTGCACTGTGAAGTGCAAAGTATGGTTATGGCACATTTTTCTAGTTATTTACCAATAAACATAACTAAAGAGTTATCATTTCAAAGTTCTGACACACCATAATTATTGCCAAATAATCTGCCCAAACACAAAGATATTGTTCCCACGTGGCTCACTTGCTTGCCATTTTTCAGAGGAACATAGACTAAGGAGTTGTTTAGTGTTATGTAGGCCACGAATTCAGTCTGCGTTTGGAAGAACAAAGGCTAGGCATTCCGCCATTACAGGATGTCACAAACACATATTCATTGTAGAATGTTTTGCGAGGTGATATAAATATGCTCGAGCACTGAGAGGTCTTTTTTCTGAAGCTGTTCACATCGGCTCTGGCACTATAATACCCGGCAGCCACCGCACCACCTGGCTCTAAGAGAGTTAAATTAGTTATAAGCAGAGGTAGGTATTTATGGAGATCATGATAATCGTGATATGCATGATATGCTACTGTTTCTTACAAATATCCGTGAATTAGGGGTTTCTAAAGCTAATTCACGAATAAAATAATCACGAATTATCGCCATTTGTTTATTTTGTAACGAATGTCATAGTATACAATAATAACTAATCATAATCATCAATGTCAATTATTTATTTCTGAGCAGCTGAATTTTTACAAGAAAACTCGAGTTTGTCGAGGTCAGCGAGGTAGGTATTGCCTGCGGCCCGTTTTGCTATCGGAGTGGGGATGAAAGGGATGTTTCTCACCAAAAACGATACAATGAGTCTCTTGAACCCGACCGGATGTATTGTCTGAGACGTACGAGTGTGAAGATGGGTCGTGCATCTTTTCAAGTTTCAGTTAAATCGTGTGAAGAAAAGTACAGCAATGAAGGATTTTACTGTAGTGATTGAGTACTAGTTTGTAAATTTTGCAACATTAAATTACAAGCGCAAGTGACACCTGTTCTAGGCACATTCAATGTGAAACGCAGGGAAAAAAAATTAAAAAAAGCGACGGTAACAAAAGGAAGAGGCAGCTGGCTCTGGAAAAGTCATTTCAAGTTGTAAAAAGGAGCCAAAGATGACAAAAAAGAGCTTGTGATGGAGACAACAAGAATGATACTTAAGGTGAGTTACACTTAATTTTTTTTCCTTACTAACTGCTGTTATGCTTGGTCAATTTGTTAAAGTGGTGAGCTATTCTGATCATGATCCCAAATAAAAAGAATCTGATGAAAACAATGGCGTGTTTTAAATTTAAAGAACAGTAACAATTAAAGTATTTCTTTAATTTTTAAATAATTAAGTTAAAATGAATAGTTAATCTCATTTAGTAGAAAACTACGTTTTAATGAGACAGTTGCTTTTATTTATATTTATTTATTATTTATTTTATAGGCTAAAATCCCCATTGAGAAGCTTGATCAACCACAGTGAGAGAATGGTTAGCAAAATATGTTAAGCCGCATCCATCCACCAACATCCTCCCATATTCGCAGGCAGTATATACCAAGGTGTCTTGAAGAGGCAAAATTGAGTATAAAAGAAGATGTAGCAGATAAACCGCAATCTTCTGTGACGAAGCCACTGATAGCAAAGCAAGATGCGTTTTTGCTGTATTGTTAGGTACCCTAGAAGGTAATTGAATTCAGAAAATTTACTTAGATTATTGCCCATTTCTGTCAGCAGCAAATAGTTGTTGCCGAGCCATCATAAACACATTAAAAGAGTTTGATACAAAATACGAAAATGTATTGGCAATTGCCACAGATGTAAAAGTGTGTACAAAGTTTAATTGTAATAATAGGCGAACATTTACTGTCATTAACATGCTGGGCCCATACATTTAATTTAATACGAGGACTTTATAAAAATACTTACCAGATTTGAATTAAGTTCAATTTTATATCAGGAATTCACCAAAATCAGCCTCTTTGAATCCCAAAACGTCATTTTGAAAAAAAAAAAAAAAAAATTAAAAAAGGACAAGTTGTGTGTGTGTGCGCTTGTCTTTCATATGCGTCTGTGAACAGCATAGGTAAAGGACGAAAAGTCTATTAATACCAAACTTTGTACATAGTTTGGCGTCCTTCAGGGATGAGCCAGTGAATATTTGTACGTTCGATGAAGTAACAACACGTCCTGCAAAAAGCTATGTAGCAGCATTACACCCACTAAACAAGCTTCAGACTCATTTCTCGCTGATGCGGTTTGAAGATCATAGTGCCCGATGCTGGCTCCCCCACATTCAATGTAACTGATATCCTTACATCCGTCCAACAAAAGCTTCGCTAAATAGAGGAGAAGATCAACACTGCACAGAGACATATTACAGTCAGTTCGCCCTAAGGAAATAAGAATATCATAGCTCACATAAGTCTCTTCAAATGTGGCGACACCTTAAGCCCGTCCTTGGTGTTAGGATTTCAGATGTGAACCTTGCTAAGTCTCGGCCGTTTTAGTATGACTCGCCAACAAATGTTCAGTTGCGACATAAATATTTTCAAGCAAATCCATCAACCCATTACCATTCACATGACAACTTTTCTCGCTATCTTTTAGTTTGTTAAAATTATTGCTTAAATTTTCATTAAAGTAGCATTATGTTTATGAGGTTATGATGTTTGCATGGCAAATAAATTGTGGATGTTGGATTTTCTGGCTATAACCTGTGAAGTCCTCTTGATTCTATTCCAATATGACATTTAGGAGCTGAAAGCCCTAAGAGATAGAGAAAACCGTATTGCAAGAAAATGTATATATAGCTAAAAGACACAAATTGTCAAAATGTTTCTAGCTTTACCCCACTTTCAAGATATTTCTTGTTACTGTTTGAATTTTCATAAACTTATACTTATTTCAATCGGTAAGACACTGAGTCATTTTCTCTTGGTTCATGCAAGGAGTATAAAATTTCAAAGCCAAGACATAGCGATTAATTTTTCAAAAACTGTTGCTTTAGGATGGTATAGTCTATTTTTACCTATAACAAAAGTTGTAAACATGGTCTAAAAGTGTCCTTAAATCAACTGGAAGCAGATAAAGGAACACGCTTTTGTAAAAACAACAGTTTGCATAATAATTAGTAATCATTAGTAAATATCACCCGAATGCAATACATCAAAATTGTTATCCCTGAATACTAGTTCTATAAATTTGAAATGAACAGCTATTAATTCATCGAATTCAATGAAAATAAATTAAATTGAGTGGATGTGATTGTATAACTAAATAATGAGACGTGGCAGGAAAAGCCTAGTGAAAGTTTAAAACAAAGTTCAATTTGTATTTGTAAATGTACATTGTTAGTCCTATAAGTGCAAGGAAGGTTTCATTGTGTTTCTCAAGTATGCCTGCTTTGCTTTTGTTTTCTGTGCCTTATATAATGTGTTTTAATGCCATACTGTACATTTCCATTGACATGTTCAACATTCACGGCCCTCCAAGGCTTCTTGTGAACTCTTTGAGCGCAATCCAATCTTAATCTAATCTAGTTCTATAAATGTAAAATGCACAGCTGTTAATTTATCGAATTCAATGAAACTAAACTCAATTTGATTTCTATACTAGACGTGCTATGTGCTTGTAAATAATGATTATTGTAGCAAAAATATGCCATCACTTGCTGAAAATGTGAATCTGTACAAGGCTTTAATATGCTAAAGCCGTAGGCATTTTATCCTTACGTCTGCTCTCCTCTGGGACCACTGTTCCTTTTGAAATGTAGATCTGTTTGGACCTGACATTGCGTTGCCTTCTCCTAAGTTTACTCCATGGCTAAGAACTTCGTAAACAGGAAAGAGTTTGCAACAACCAAAAGCAAGGAGGATGCCGTACGAGGGTTATTGCAAGGTAATTTCCTATACGCTCTGCCCCGTGAGATTGTTCATTGTAGTGCTTCAACATCTCAAGTTAGCTTTACCATACCTCAGGGCCTTTCCTGCGCACACATGAAGGCGACCGAAACTTCCTTGAACATAGCATAACAGGAGATGAAACTAAGGTACAACCCTTTGATGTTGAAAACACGTGCAAGAGGCGTTGTAGGTAAAACAAGATATATCTAGACCAAGTAACACAAAAACTGTCAAACGTATTCTCAAAATCACTAGAATTATGCGTATCAAAAACAAACTGCGCAATATAAAAATTCTAATTCGCAGCGTGAAGCCGCTTATCTAGGTTCTTGCTTTATGGTGTAATGATTGCATACTAGTTCCATTTTAGTTCGTGTTTTATGATGAATAGGTTTAATGATTCCATACCAGTTCCTCTGTCAATATTTGTGTTACAAATGTCTGTTCTTTTTTCGAGGTGTCACCTGTTGTTATTGCACCTCTTTGTTTAATACGAACAGGATTACCGTTGTATGTGTGTGTGTGTCTGTGTGTGTGTGTGTGTGTGTGTGTGTGTGTGTGTGTGTGTGTGTGTGTGTGTGTGTGTGTGTGTGTGTGTGTATGTGTATGCGCGCGCGGGGTGGCCAGATCTAAACTAACGGCACAGACACTGACAGAGGTCCCTAAGGTTTCCCAAGTTTGAAGACACCTCGAAGTCTTTAGGTCTTCCGGGACCAACTCAAGGGGTTCTCAGCACAGGGCCCAACGTACCCTATCTGGCAATGAGGGACCAAAAGAATTCCTGTGCGCATATCATCCCTGCCAAACATCTTTCATCCCGTTAATTCTTTCAGGGTCGCAAGTATCAGGGCAGGCATTAGCACTTACTTGCGACCCTGAGAGAATTAACGGGATGAAGGATGAATGGAACGATTAATGAAACGAAATGGAAGGACAGGAAATTCGTAGGGTGTAATTATCCTTCCCAACAATCACCTGGCGGCCCGGGGAAGCCTCCAAAAAGAAACACATGGGTCTGGAAGGTATGCCACGGGAATAGAACCCACGACCTCCCGAATTCGAGCCTCACACGTTACAGATTGTTTCACCCTAAAGTGAACCAACTCTTACAGTAGCGGCCTTCCCTTAGAACTGAATAGTTTTCCGTGAAGTGTGCGACTACGCTGTTTCTTTCTGTTTCTCCTGGATCCGCACGTATAGTATTTAATCAGAGAGATGTAACTCACATGACACCAAACAACGAGCTATCTTTTTTTTTTTTATGCCACAGGTGGTATTGCCCACCTTGTGAAGTGTCATAGCGGCCCACATGCAAGAAGATCAAAAGAAACCAACCAGATTTCTTGACACTGAAGGTGACGTTGTGCTTGTCTTAAGTTCAGGTACGTTTCAATAACATTGACCTGAGAATATGGTTAACTTGAGTTGTTTAACTTTTCCTTTGTTAATTCTGTTTATTTTTCAATTTAATTTTATGTTGCTTTTGGTTAGCTTTCAAGATAATGCAATATCACAGCAGGCGTTTTATGTACCACATATATTTAGTTTAATATTCATGTGGAGGTAGATAATCATGCAAGGTTTTCATTAAGGTAGCACTTTATCTCGGTCACTTAGGATATTATTCTCTACATATATGCACTTGCTTTTGTCAACATCTTCATTTGGATTAGCTCTTATTGTGCTGAACTGCTTGCCATTTTCGGCTAATATATTTTCTTAGCAATAGATACTTTAAAATAATAGTCGCCATGCTCCGATTTTAACGCTTATAGTTCTATGACGTTCAGTTTACACTTCAATACAGTTCAACATAGACATAACATAGTGTGTTGTTCAACTTTATACTTCGTGTAGTCCAAAATAACTGAACTGGCATTATTCCTTCCTCCCAGAACCAAGTGTCTGTCACATCGATCACAACACCGCTACATTTTGAGTTCAACGCTTAGGTTGTGGATAACTACCCAGTGCATCAACTGAAAACTCCGCCTAATTATGTAATTGGGGAGACCAAAATTAATGAAATACAGCAAGAAACAAAGATGCATCTAATGACAATAATTTCGCAATTGTTGAAAATTCTTAATGCTAAGTGCTAAATATCATTATTGCTTAGAACAGTGCTGGGTAACTGATTCGCAGAGGGCGCAGTTTGTTCACGACCTTCACTGATAACTGCATGTTTAGCAGGTATAAAACATGAAGGTCGCTCAAGGTACCGCACCCAGTTCATTCAGGACCCGACTACGAGAGAGGAAGGACCTACCTGCGCGGACCCGACTGCGAGAGAAGAAGCTACCTGCGCCGACTAAAACCGGTTCCTGCGAGCGGCAGGGCGACTTCTTCAGTGACCGGCTGGACTCCGAGGCACTCCCATCTCTTCGGCACTGTGTGTGCCGGACTAACTGGTAACTGGGCAGAGTAGTAAGGCCGCAGCCAACAGCTTACAGCTGGTATCTAGGCGCCCGACTGGGTTGGCCCTCTACTACTCGCGCTTCTCGGCACCATATATCAGCTCTTTCATACTCTTTCTACTTTCCGCTTTCCTATAACTAGACTAAGCTCCCTACTCTTCTTAGGCATAATCACTTCAACCCCCAGATACTAACCCACCCAACTTTCCTGGAAACAGCCATGACACGGACCCGACGCGGTACCATGACCGACGAGACTGACAGCCGACCTCCCACCCCCACAGCATTCCCCCCTACGCAAGATCAGCCGCCTCGCCGCCTTCAACTATTAGGCTGACGAGCCACAGAAGACATGTCCCAGAGATGACGGACACCCCAACCACGTTGCTGGTCTCCAATCACCCGACCCACCCCTCACCCCCACCCCTGAGCCAGAGCTACCCCCTGCCTCGCCTCTACCCAGCACCTCCTCAGGCATTCAGCCCCTGTCAGCTGTGACTGACGGCACTGGCGATGGCACATCCACTCACCCCCCGACTAGACCCCCCTCTGCTTCCTCCCAGACCTTTGCTGAAGTTGCAGCCAGGGAATACCAGTCCCCCATCTACGTGTTCAAGGACGAGTCCCCCCGAATGCCTGCAGTGCTCGCGGAGTTTGATAGAACCTACAACCCGGGGCACTATTCGTGTAACCGAGCACCAGTCTCCCATGACACGATGGTGCGATTTACCCGGGAGGAGGACTATAGAAACTTCTGCGAGTTCCTGAGGGGAAAGGGGGTCCTATTCAATGTTACCAACGTTCACAGGGAAGACCGCTCCCACAGAGCAGTGGTAAAGCCACTGTTCCTGGAAGGGGCGGCTTCAGAAATCAAAGAAGAGTTACAGATTAAAGGGATACGCACAATACGAGTGCAACAACTAAGACGCCTTGCCAGAGACAGGACACTCCTCCCTATCTATCTGATCGAGGTCCCCTGTACTGAAGACCTGCAGAAACTCAGGCAAATCACCACCCTACTGCATTTCAAAATCACAATTGAGGATTTCCGCCCCCCAGCCACCATCATCCAATGTCTCAAATGCCAGAGGTTAGGGCACTCGTTCCAGCGATGCCCCGCCCCCGAACCCGTGTGCTCCAAGTGTGCACGGGGGCACGAATCTCGCTCGTGCACCATCCCCCTTGAGAGACGAACCTGCACCCTGTGTAGATTACCAGGGCATGGGGCCCGATTCCGGGGTTGCCGCGAATACCAGCGCCAACTCTCGAGACTGAGGGGACAAGTGCCCCCACGCCCTACTGCCCCCAAGGACCACACACAAGCCCCCACACAGGACAACATCGCCCCCCCAGCAACGCCTCATATGGCCCAGAGCCGCGACAGCTTTAATCTGAGACCAGCGGCCAGCACTTCGAGACTCCACACCCCCACCCATGACCGCCAGCAAGGCACACATGCCCACTTTCAACCTCCAAAACCAGCGATCCCACCTTCCCTAACTCCTGCCACACTGCAAAGAAACCTAACATTCCCACGAATGACCTGGGTCCAAGGGCGGCACGAGTGCATACACATACTCACGCTTCTGCTAACCCAGCCACACCTCACTCACGAGGTGCTCGCCACATACTCGGGCTTCTTTGCACTCTTCTCTGACCTTGATGCCTTCGCAATTGACTAAACTCCCCCTCCCCTAAACAGCTATTGCTTAATATCGATGATGACCACTGCAATGACACGGATAATGAATTGGAATGCACGCGGCATTTACCACCGTAAAAGAGAACTCACGGACTTCCTACACACCCACAACATAGACATTGCACTAATCACAGAGACCCATCTAAACCACAAATCCAGACTAAACATTGCTGGATACCAAACCTATAGAACTGACCGGGACAGACGTGGCGGAGGCACAGCCGTAATTATCAAACGTACCATAGAACACGAACAAGCATTGCTACCCCCCCCCCCCAAGACGTATGGAGGCGACGGGCACGTATGTCAAAATCAATAATACTCGCGCACTCATTGTTGCTGCGTATAATCCCCCGGGCGAACTAAACACACATGACCTGGACGACCTGTTCCAACTAAGCAACCCCATCCTAATCGCCGGAGACCTGAACGCCAAGCACCCGCTCTGGAATTGCCGCACAGGTAACCCAGCTGGCTCACAACTCCTTAGACATGAGAACAACTCCAATTATGTCATATACGCACCAAGCGAGCACACATACATACCCACACAGCGTAACCACCAGCCTGACATCCTCGATATCACCTTAGTACGACAACTACACCTCCGGGTCACGCTTAAAGTAATCAACGCCCTGTCCTCAGACCACCTACCTGTTCTAATCAACATAGAAGGCTCTCCGGCACCTTCCTTGCAACCCCTCAGACACAACTACAACAAAGCAAACTGGGCAACCTTTAACCAGATTGTATCGGCTGAAATCCACAACACGCCAATCACGTCATGCAACGAGCTAGAACAAGCAGTAGCAAACCTTGAAAATACAATACAATATGCCATTTCTACCTCGGTCCCCATTCATGCACGTAACCGCGGCCCTCAAACCATGCCTACCGACCTCAAAGACCTAGCAAGAATCCGCAATAAAGCCCGCCGCAAATGGCAACATACGAGACGCCCTCAAGCCCTACAACAGCTGCGTGAACTTAACTTACACATCCGAAAACGCACTGCCGACTTCCTTACCTCCCAATGGGAAAGGACAGTCGCTGATCTAGACACGGACCGCACATCACTCTGGCGCATTGCGAAATGCCTAACACGGGAACCCACCTCCATTCCGCCCCTACACATCAACCAACGTATAGCCTCATCCGACACCGAAAAAGCTGAAGCACTCGCAGACGAGCACACTAACACCGAACCTTACACCAAGTTTACCACAATTTACTGCTGAGACCGAAACTCTAACTAATAACATATACTCATCCACAACTCACAACCAAGTCAGAAAAACCTCAGCATCTGAGGTTACGTGGATCATTAAGCATCTCCCAAAAAAGAAATCGCCTGAACCTGACACCATACCCAACATAGCACTTAAAAACTTACCTCCCGACGCCATTAACCGACTGACAGAAATATTCAACTATACCCTTAGAAGCGGCACCTTTCCACAGCGCTGGAAGAAGGCCAAAGTCCTCCACTTCCCCAAACAAGGCAAAGACCACGCCAACCCAGCCAACTACAGACCCATCAGCCTACTGAACTCACTCAGTAAGGTGCTAGAGAAAATAATACTTAAAAGACTAAACGCACATCTAATCAAACACGGCATCATCATTCAAGAACAGTTCTGTTTTTGAGCCAAGCACTCGACCACACTCCAACTACTCCGTATCACCGAGCACATAACCCGCGGATTTAACATAAATAAAACCACGGGGGTCCTGTTCCTGGACATTGAACGTGCCTTCGACCGGGTATGGCACCCAGGACTCCTACGCAAACTAATGTCTCTAAATGTGCAAGACACCATGGTAAAGCTCATCGCAAACTACTTACGTGACCGCCAGTTCAGCTCCGCAGTAAACAATGCACTCTCCTCCCCACGTATTATGCAAGCAGGGGTCCCCCAAGGCAGTTTATTGGGGCCCACACTCTTCAACATTTATATCAACGACATACCAAAAACCACAAACACATCACTTTACTTGTATGCAGACGACACGGCTATCGCAGCTCAGTCAGGCAACCCTAGATTTGTACGCGACAGGCTACAAACGTCACTCACCAACTTGGAAGACTGGCTCGCCAAATGGCGAATCAGAGTCAACCAAGCCAAATGCCATGCAGTAATATTCACTAAGCGCCAAACACATAGAAGCACTGCACGTAGACTCCCTCCTTTAACTCTGTTTGGCGAAAACATTAACTGGACTAACCAGACCACCTATCTCGGGCTCACGATGGACCAAGGCCTCACTTGGCACACACACATCCATAATTACCGGCGCAAGGCGCAAGTACAAGTAAGGAGACTCTACCCCCTCCTTCGCACAGGATCACATATCTCCCCGAAACTAGGACTTACCCTATATAAAACACTAATCCGACCGATACTGACATACGCAGCCCCGGTCTGGGGATACGCCGCCTCCACCCACATTAAGCGCCTAAACTCCTTTCAGAACCGGATCCTAAGGATAATCACTGGCGTACCCAGACGGGCGCCGGCCTACAAACTGCACGAAGAACTGCATATGCACACAATTGAAGAGTTCATTAAAAAGCTTGCCTCCGACCTCTATGCCAAAAATTCCCGCCACCATAACCCACTCATTGCCAACCTCGGCACATATCATCTTGAACTAACCAAACACAAAACGCCACTCCATCTGTTTGAACGTTCTCTAAACAACACAGATACCATAGATGCCAGAGCCCACCTATTCAATATTCTGAATCACAACTAACTACTTAAAACCTTCTGCCAACAGAGGAGGACCGTAAACGCCCGGACCACATCCACTTTCTCTCAAGATCAGGTATACAGGATACTCCCAAGCCCACAACAGGTACGTAACACTCCCTAAACCTGCCCCCACCACTGCATTCCTTTATATGTAGATAACCATTTCATAGCTTGTAAGCACGTACATTACTAACCCCCTTAAATTAGCACTGCTATAACACCCTATAGCACATAACACCAGCTACTCCTTACTAACAAGCTTTCCCTCCCTGGGTGCTGCACAGACCTTGGTATGTGTTGACTCCCAGGATACAATATCACGCGCTCGCATGCACCGCATGCCAGCTAGGTACTAACCATTACTAACCGGGGTACTATCGCGGAACCCGACCTAACTGCATGTATCGCTACACTAACAAGCACCCTGTCTTTCTCTGCCTTGCATGTTTAGTTTACTAACCGCATGTGCATGGGGAGACGATGTAGCCTCTGAGGATGATCGTCACCAGGGCTGGCGGGTGTGGGGCCAGCCTTTAAAAAAAAAAAAAAAAAAAAAAAAAAAAAAAGGTACCGCACGAGTCGTCCAGGCCTGTGATCTGTGGCCCTCGTAGCCTGTCCCCACCCCTCTAAGGCAACCGTTTCATATCCTACTTATCCTCGTACCCTTTATCCTCAAATTGCCAGTGTGTCCAGAAGGTACGGTTCAGGAAATTGATCAATGGAGAAAACTCGGAATGAGTGATATTCCTTGTGAAATAAAGAACATGCTTGAACCTGGCAGTTTCTGGAGTGCTGTTAAAACACATGTCACCTTGGTGGAAATACTGATTCCAAAGAACTGGTGGAGTTTGCATTATCAGTTATTTCATTGCCCCACAGAAACACTTCTTGTGGAAGAGTTTTTTTTTTTTCTAAACTAGGTGTAATAAAAACCAAATTAGAAAAGATTGGCGCTAGATACGGTAAACGGACTTATTCGGTAGTCTCAGCTTATGAAGGTGAGGTGGGCACCGAGATGTTAATTATAACCTTTATCTCAACAACAAATTTGCATAATGCTGCAACCGTTGAGGAAGAGGATGAGCTTTCAGATGAATAGTGCGAGAAACATCAGTGCTAAAGTTGTAATACTGATTGAGGCCATCATTCTTGTAAGTGGGTATCACAAACATCAGTACTATGACATTTTCATAAGTGTTATGCTGATTTATTAATTGTTGTAACATATGGTTTATGTCCGACAATTTTGAATCCCAATCTATAATTTTGAGTGGTCGGTGCGGTAAGTTTACTTTTAAAGATTGGTTACCCTGATTGGACCCCAATGACCATGGCAGTTTTGCGCCTTCAAGACACATCACTGTGACAATTTGGATTCCCTCCTTTGCTTTCACTCAGAATGTAAATTCCCTAGGATTTCATTTGTATAACACGTTCTGGTCAGTTTCGAGTCGGCAAGCGGAAGGAAAACTTGGCCTTAGCTTTTTTCAATTGCTCTTTGTTCTTTGAACCCATTTCTTTCAACGATCCGTGGCACCATCCTTTAGGACCAATGTTAACTTGAACAGAAATTCATGTTTTCCATTTTCTTTTCGTTTCTTTCCACAGCATACTACTATAAGCGTTCTTAAGTACTTTGTTCTTGCCGTGTTCATATTCTATAACAGGATAATTTGAAGCCACGTTATCGCTTTATATGTTGGGTGGATATCAATCCATCAGAAATAAGAACATTTGTAGGCCTTCTCATACTTCAGGAAGTTGTACATAAACCTGAGAATGGTTCACATTTTTGAAAAAGAGAAGCCATTGCATTCTGCAAAGTAATGTCTAAGAAAGTATTCATCTGTAACTAAAACTCCTTCCTGAATGTATACATGATAGTAAGGCTCTATTTTGATTTAACATTAATTCTTTTACCCTTAGTATTTCAGAAATTGGCAATAAATTGTTTATAATAACAACTAATCGTGACTTAAACAGATTCACCAGACAGGCCAAAAATACCCAGGAGGAGTTACACTCACAAGCAGAAAATTACCCAGTTAAGAGCCTAGGCCAAGGAAATATGTGAGAATAAATGGTTGAATAATGATTAAATGAAGTCATATGAATGCTGAATACCAGTTTCTTTAACAAGCTAAAATTTCGGGGCACGGCATTTAAGAGAGGGCAAAATGCTTTATTATTGCACAATACATTTAATTGCACATTGCCTCACTTCTACCGGGTGTGTGTATGTGTCCGCTTGTAAAAAAGAATCAGTTTTCATATAAAAGTGGGTATAGTTAACCATATATTACAGAGCTTGTTTTTGTACAGTACAATTCCGATAACTCGACTCTCAATAATTCGGCATCCTGTGTAACTCGACGACTTTTATTTTAATTCTTTATCGTTAAAATTGACTACAAATTTCTATAATCTACTATGCGGTATAAATAATATAGACAAATTTTAATTAATGTATGTAAAGAACCTACCACCTTCTCCCTCACAGTAACAAAAGAGCTGACTTTCGATATCTAGTCAGAATATAAGCAGCGGGCAGACCATTATGTTGAAATCAAAAGCTTGCCACTAATAATGTGGAATCATGCACAAACGCTTACTAGGAAGGTTTCAAGGTTTATTGCTTTGCTCAGAACAAAGGTACTTTTCAGACGTGACGAACTGCTCAGTGTTTTATGATCAAGTTCACTTTTGTATTTACAAGACCATAAGCTCACCTTTCCGACTTGCGTGTAGCACATGAACATCGCACACCGTGCTTAGGTAGTGTATCTGACATTATCAGCAGTGTCTTGCTTATTTCAAGGAAGAAATCAGACATTACCTCCATCATGTATTTGCCTGATCCACGCAGATCCTAGCAAGTTCACTTGCCACGTCTGAAAAATACCCCTCTGCGTGGTAAATTGAACTTTCAGATACGTATTTATGGTTACAGTGCAATTTCTCAGATTTCAGACTTACTGTTAGTGTTGTGTTGAGTTGTTTGCGCCAGTAAAAATATCGAAAGAGAAGAAAAGAAAGTTAAATGACAATGGAAGTTACATTGAATGTGCTAAGGAGAAAGAGGTCAATGGGGAACATACTCATACACAATAAATTTGGAATATGATATACTTTTGTTCCCAATATTGTGCTGGAATATGTACTTATGTGATTTGCAGCATTATAAGTTGTGAATGACAAATCCAATATTCCGTGCTGAACATATCAGTAATTCGATAGCCTGTCAGTCCACATTTCGTCAAGTTATTGGGATTCTACTGTACTATATTTGGAACTACGCGGGCACTCTTTGTCTGTGCTTGACTGTTCTCCAGGTACACTATCTGTATAGAAGCGGCTTACTTTGTCTTCTGCCACGAGAGATCAGCCGAAGAGAACGCCGACACCTAAGTACACCAGAAAACTGTTTTACAATAGAATAAAGCTGCTGGGAATATCACACAGCTGAGTTTTGTAAGCAGATTATGCTATATAACACGCTGTTGCTATTTGAAAAGGAATCGCAAGCTGTAACTTCTGTTGTTTGCATCCCCATTTCTAGGTCAACAAATAACATACTATTGTAGCAACAATAATTAGTGATCCTCAGTTCTGCCATAGTACCGTGTACAGTTTTGTTGTTCTTCTGAATGCGGTTTAAATAAACTCACATGCGCCTTCTCATTTGTGTGGCCTGTCATTTTAACTTACATTATTGAGTACCTCTTAGAACAGTATAGGTTTATTCATTCGTTGAGAAGAGCTGTTCATTTCATTATTTATCATTTTATATGCAATAAGATGATATAAATGATCGAGTTTATTGAATGGTTTAGCATCATTTAAAGACGAATGAATATGGATCGGAAGAGGACATATTTTTTAAACTATGCCCAGTCAAGGGAGATAAAATGATGACACAGACTGTTAACAAGCTAAATCTTTCATTAATGGTTAGTAATAAATTAGACGCACAAGTTTTTCAAGGCCCCCGAGTACTCTGAGTACCCCTGGGGCCTATCACCCCCCCTGCTAGCTTTTACGGGATGACTCACCTGTTCGTTGCCCTATAATAGGTAACTTATTTTTCAGATTATCTCTAAGTTGTAATCGCTTTAACATATAGTGGAAAAACGACAATAATTTAGCTCAATTACTTTTCTTATTTTATTTCCTTGCAAAACCTTTGCAAAAAACACGGTTCTCTTTTACCGACCGACGTTGGCGCAGTCTACAGTCTTTCGTGATACTACAACTCCCAACTGTTTTCTTTTCGTAGCCTTGACGCAGTTGTTTCACTCTCTCTTCATTTTCTCTGTCTCTCCTACACTAACTCAACACTCGTTAAAGCTTCTTTACTTTGACGCGTATCTTTCACAGCTGTCTCGCACTCCCTGATACACTGACCACCTCAAAACTGGCTGCTTTCACGTGCAACGCAAGCTTTTGTGCCGGCGATGATGTAGCTAGAGTTTTCTCGAAAGTCTACAAACAAGGCCGCTACCAGACACTTATCCAGTGTTCTGGAAAACCCTTAATGTTGCTGCTTGGTTGCTGTTAGTCACGTGTTTCATCAGGTGAGTGGTGTGAGGAAGCTTGTCTGTGAGCGCCCTTGTAAAGCGCCGCGCCTAGTATGTGGTGTGAATGGCTTGGCCCTGGCCGTCCTTTCTTGTGTACCATGACCGGCGTCACAATATTGTCAAACCGTGACTTTACAACTCTTAGAATCCAGAATCCGGAGATTATCCAGAATAAAAAGGGTCGCTCGCGTATATTTAGCTAATAATAATCGTTAATTAGGCATTTGAAAAGTTTTACGAAATCACACATTTCTACTTCAAGTGTGTAGATCGACGCCGACGCAGATAAACCGTTACCGCTTCCCTCCCTCTTATTTTCGCTATTCCTCTCCTAAACTTAGGCGTTGTTAGCGAGGAATTAATGATGCAGTATTGGTCCATTCAGTCCATTCAATATCACAGTAAATTGTAGAAGTGATATAAAATACCGACTTTTGTAGAACATTACGGTATTACTTTCAAGTGTTGGTATATTATGAGTAGAATAGTTTTAGCATCCTGAAAATGTTTACTAAAATAACAATGCCAGCTCTGTCTAGAGGAGTTGAGAAATTACCCCTGACCCTATAGAATAGCTGTATTTCAACTATATCCGACTTCTGTAAAATGTATGTAGTTTAATTACTCATATTGTAATATGTTAATAACCATTGAACATTTTGCATTGCACCCCAGAGTCCTATCCACTGACATATTATAAATATTATTTTTATGGCTATGTGTTCTTGTTATGTCCATCCAGCTCGCAGCTATTTACAGGTTGTGAATTTCACTTTGTTGTATTTTTTTGTGGTAGTTTCCTTTAATAATATTTAATAATGGTTCAGAACATTCTACTCGTCATCAATAATATTATTAGCTGTGTCATCAATATTTATCAACATGTTATTTAAATACAGTCGACTACAATGTTCAGATATTGGAGAGCATTCCAATTTGCAATTTCGACAACCACAGTAATTTCCATATTCCAGTTTGCGAAACATACAAGATCACGTTTGACCTTAAATGTGTGATTAGTTACTAAATTCTTATATCCTTCCATTTTTTAGGTTCCTTATTCTTAAGAACACCTCCATTTAGTTAGTGACCAGTTACTTTCAAGCCAAGTTTGAACGTATAAGTATACCCTGAGCAGGTCCCTGCTCACTGCCTTTGCTGTCGGAGGCAATTTGGTAAGGTGACCAAACAAAATTGCTTCATTTAAACTGGTGCATCGACTGATTTTATTTAAACCGAAAGTAAAGCTTTTTTCCACGGGTCAGCATTTTTCAGCTAGAAACCTAATGTTTTGCAAACAACAAAGCTGATTCAGTGATTCTTTCGAGGTTTCCAAAATATCTACGGGTGAACTTCTCCTGTGTCATATAAACAAAATGAGTATGTGAACCAGCCACTCACGCCATGTACAAAAACATTAGATCCTCTCGGTTTACTATACTTCAACTGGTTACTAGACCTTGAATCGACATTTATTACCGTTCTAAGGTTGGAAACGTACTTATTCCTGCTGTTGTAGTTCTTTAATAAGAGAAGCTAACCAGAGTTTTAGCATTTAAAGGAAAGGAGCACGTTAGAAGCAGGATTGTAATAAATAAGACAGTTATACAACAGGTGACAACATTTAACTTCTTGGAATCGGAATTAACCGCTGTAATAGAAGAGTAAGATGTTGGGAAGATATTAAATAAATTCAGTTTCATTTGTTGCACAATAAAGAGAAC
Source organism: Tenodera sinensis (assembly GCA_030765045.1). Classification (NCBI taxonomy): domain Eukaryota; kingdom Metazoa; phylum Arthropoda; class Insecta; order Mantodea; family Mantidae; genus Tenodera; species Tenodera sinensis. The sequence continues at coordinate 73,289,919 of CM060966.1, read as the reverse complement.
CCTTACACGGAAAACTAGAGAAGAAACTCAAATGAAATTTTATAACAAAATGTCAGACCCTTTATAGCTGTTCCTTTATTGCTATACCGTTCTCAGGTTGGAAACGTACTTTTTCTTCTTGTTGTAGTTTTTAATAAGAGAAACTAACCAGAGTTTTAGCATTTAAAGAAAAGGAGCATATTAGAAGCAGGGTTGTAATAAATAAGACAGCTATACAACAGGTGGCAACATTTAACTTCCTGGGATCGGAATTAACCTCTGTAATAGAAGAGTAAGATGTTGGGAAGATATTAAATAAATTCAGTTTCATTTGCTGCACAATAAAGAGAACCCTTACACGGAAAACTAGAGCAGAAACTCAAATTAAATTTTATAACAAAATGGCAGACCCTTTATTGCTGTATTTAAGTGTAACATGGACAATGAACGGGAAACAGAAAATAAAAGTTGAATCTGAAGAATTAGGACTTTTAAAATCAGTGGCTAGATGCTCTGTGCTATATTATAAAAGAAATGAACAAATGAGACAATAATTGAGCTTATTTAACTCAACTGAAAGGATTAAACAGATCAAAGAAAAGTGGAGACGACATGTACAGAGGATGAGCAAGGTCAGATTCCCTTGAATAGCGACGGACTACGTTCCAGTAAGCAAAAAATATAAAGGAAGACCGAGGAAGAGATGGAGATAGATTGATATGGACGGAATGGCTCCATGGGGCCAAACTTTAAATTATGGTTATTATTATGATAATGGAAAGTAATAAGACCAATAAATGCATGTCAGAATCAATAGCCACAGACTTTAAACAACCAAAGGCAATTTTTGCTACTTCAATATCAGTTTCTTCAGCAATAAAGCCGCTTATTCCTATTTCTGACGATACTGTTTTCGACAGGTTAGGTTTCATGCTGCCCAAGACCATTTTCTTTAGGAGTAAAGCATTTCCGGTTGGCTCAAAGTGAATATATCATGAGGTTACCTTCGCTGCTGTCAAACTTACAGAATGTACCGTAATCCATGATCAAACACGTGTATCGCTTTTGTGATCTAGACCTCTCTTCCCAGCTTATTTTCTAATAATTTCTTCAGACATGACCTTGTGTCTTTTAAGTAACACGACGTTTTAAACAGAGCTTGAATTATATTGAAAGTAGTCGCATGTGTCGGCCTCTAGTAGACTGCATGCCGTTATTCCTTTCAGTATTTTAATAATTAGAAAAGGACAATCAGTATACTGAAAAGTTGCGAAATGAGATTCCTGAGGAAAATAAAAGGATGCACAAGAGAAGAACGAATTATAAATTGAGAACTAAAAAAGGAATCACAAGTGGATAGGTACAGAATGAAGTGGTTTGAGCATGTTGGGAGGATGAAGGATACCAAAGTCGCCTTCCAATATGCACCTAAAGGAGAGAGACGCAGGAAGGCCGATAAGGGAATGGGAAGATACATTGTCAAGACGGAACAGGCAGAAGACTAATGCCTAAAATGAAGAAGCAATAATTAGAACGTCTAGTAATAGCAATGCTCTGTCCCTCTGCACTTCCATGGTGAACTGCATGTGGGGTCAGACTGTTGAGGTATGTCAGGAAGCTCAGTAGTATGTCTGGTCCATGATGTCATCTACCGATCTAAAGAAATTAAACCGATTGAGTGGTGAGGTGGTAACCATTTTGCGCAGAGTGGGTCCATGTAGAAATTGGCGAATAAAGAACCCATTGTCTTTTCGCCTACTTATTCGTAGAAGGTATCACTTTACCAGAATAATGTGGAAGTCAGGGTGAGTCGGAAGAACTCGGTGATGTCGGGGGGAAGGTGTTCTCTAGGAGTTTAATGGTCTTCTGTAGCAGCACCATGTTGAAGCTGAGGTGAACATCGGTTTGGCGTGATGGTGATGTTTCGGAGCGTCTGGAAGAGCTATGTGAAGTTACTCATGTGTTGTGGAGAATCCCCTATTAGAATCTGTCATAGATTTACTAGGTGGCGTGCTATTCCTTACTTAGGATTGCCTCTATCATCCACAATGGGTCGTAACGGGAGGCTCGGCTTTTGGATCTTGGGAAGTCCGTACATTCTGGAAGACATGGAATCTGGAGATGATTGGAGCTATTTAGTTCTTGAAATAAGGCTATATTTCTTCACGAGTCGTATGTTGCGCCGTTGCGGTCAAGACTGCCAGCAAGTGCAAGACCAATTGTCAAGATCAGAGAAGTTAAAGGCTGCTAATTAGGTGTCCTCTATGCCTTAGAGGAGGTCACAATAAAGGACAGTACTTCAAGAGAGGAAAGGCATTCGGAGCAGATTTAAGGAAGAACAGCATATTTCCATATGCAATAGACGACAAGGTAATTTGAGAACTTCAGTTCTCAAGATCGCAGTTACAGCACTGGACTTCACATATCTGCAAGCTGCCTGTATATGGATCAGAGGCCCTACAGGGAAAGATAAATTAACGCGGTGCATTGTTGATGCACGTAGTCAGTCAAGTTTTATTCACAGCTCCTTGATAGACTCAGTAAACCTGAATGTCACGAGTAGAAGGAACCTATAGATACCACTTTTGAAGTACCCTGGAATACTGCTGAGTGAACTTTGACATCATGGGGTACAGCTCGAATACTCATGTGTCAATTGCGGCCTTTGAGAGTAACAACACATATTCAGCACAATCAACACCGCCACAAGACATCTGAGTTATGACTTCACTGCATAAAATAAAATTAGCTGATCTACAAGATGACTCTGAGCTCGACCTCCCGACTGAACTACACATAGGAGGGGACTGCTGTTGGAAAATGACATGTGACCTTGTCTAAGGTATAGAAGACACCTATTGTAGCCTTTTACTTCTTTGCTCTAGACTTTGGGTATTCCACTTGCTGGTAGTCTTGACCGCAATTGCTGTTTTTTTCTCTCTTTTTTTTTCAATAGAGGCAGAAATGCCATGGTTCTGAATGATCCTTTTCTTTGCCTTTTCTGGTCGTAGCGTTAACATGAAGGGCTGATGCAGTCGGCATATAATTGGTATCTCCTCATACTATTTGTGCTGTGAGGGCAGCCTGTACTTCCTCATCTTAAAAGGAGATGTCCTGGATGTTTTGCATTTTGGTATGAATAAGCCAGCGGCGGGAGATAGCTTCCAGGAATGCTCTGAGCAGCTTTGTTGTTAGTATTCGTCCGTAGGCGTATCTTCTAATGCTTTAAGGGCTTCTAGTCGCCTATAACTAAAGCCACAATTTTTAGTACCGCATCGTGTTTAGCAGTGTCAGTTATGCCGTTAGTGCATTTGCCCAGACTGAGAGACAAGCCATCAGCACTGAACAAAACAGCCCCATGCACAAGGTAAGGTGACTAAGAATTGTGGCTTTGCATAACATTCAATATATGTGATGCTCAGAAATTCGGGACTCTCCGAAGTATCTGGTTCCAGATTTTCCAAGAAGTCTAGATGAGGTTAAACTATCCAATTTTTATCCCCGTATCGTGATTGTAGTATCTGTTTTGTCTGTTGATATTTTTCTACTGTGACGCCCATTCCATCCACAAAGCACTTAGTTCACCGTCCAGGTAGCCTCGAAAGCACACATGTTTGTTAATAGTCGATAAGGCAGTGATCTTCTCGATGGAGGACCCAAGTGGTTCCTATAATCTACCTCCTTCCTCAATATCCCCAGAAAACAATTTTAATTTTATTGTCGGCAGCATTATCTCGGGGTGCTCATATTTTGAGTGAGTTGAAGTGGAGTTGTCACTACATTACTTGAAGTCTCGGAAGCTCGCTGCTGTTCTGTTAAATTCTTAGCATTTCTTATTATTTACTTACAGCAGTCAATATATTCCTCCCATGTGTGGACATCGACTTCATATTCGTTGTCGCATAAGTCGTGTACACCACCATCTAGTAGCGTCAAATTGTCCGGCGTTTCTTGTGGACAATCACAGAAGCGCTCCACTTCATCTAAGTTCAACGAAGTTTCAGAACAGTCTAGTTGGTTGATAAATCGTGTTGCATTTGGGCGCTTAGATGTTATTTTCCGCTTCAGTTTCGATAACTTGTCAGTGTGGTCGGTCATTGCTTTGTTTCAGTGCTAGAATCTGGCGATATTCGACCGTTAATGTGATTATATCGAAAGAACAGATCGATATGGTTTACTACTACTCCTTTTAGATGGCAACTCTCCGTCGTACGTATAAAACAACTTAAATGAATCCAAAATGGCCGTATTCCTTCCTGTAGCATTTTGTTATCTTAATATCGTAGGAATCTGCACTATAGAATAATGTACGGCTCTGAATTTATTCTACGTACTTAGATCGTGCAGCTCACTATAGCTGCAATACCTTTAACAACCTGGACATGGGAATACTGTGTACTAGACTTATCTCACTGCCCTGTCGTTTAGTTTTGATAGTCTTAGGAACTTTCGGTTCGGAGTGATTTAAATCACTCAAAACATCATAAAGTCCTCTTAGTCTTCACGTTAGTGAGTGTAGTACTTTCCGGGCTTCCGAAGCAAGTTTTATGCTGGGAATTGCGAGGAAAATAACGAGAGGAGTTCGTGTTGTGTATCACTGTTTATTTGAACATTGCAACAACAAAAACGACAAATGAAGTCTCTAGAGATGTTGCATCAGTCCTCCACATGTGTGATAAATTGTTTACCACTGCATATAAAGAAAGTAATGTAAAACATTTTCTCGTCACCATGTTTAATTTATCCTTTCATTTTAACAACAGTAGGTCCTATTATAAAAGTTGAAGGCAATAGAAACAAAGGGAAAACAGATTATGCAAAACAGAGTTGCAAGAGCATAAATCCACTTTCCTTTCATACTCCCTCGAGGGAGTTAATCAGTTGTCAAAGACATTCGTGAGTCTGCCATCTCTTCGGCTTAAAACTATTGCCCAAAACATCCTCCTCTTCTAGCAGTTGTGTGGAAAATAATGAGAGAATTTCGTGTTGTGTATCACCGTTTATTTAAGTATAGTTTATAACAACAAGAACGACAAATGAAGTATCTAGAGATGTTGCATTAGTCCTCCACAGTAGTTCTCCGACTTCCGTGTTTAAGTGGTAGGTGACAAACTCATAAGCCGTATGGGAAAGTGCATGAAACTGCGGCGTTGCTCACGCGAGCTTATAGCACATTCGCGTCTAGATAGTGTACGTACACTCTGTTCAGACGGTTTCACGTCTTCAGGACAGCAAAGTGCCATACATCGGCAGGCATGAGACATAATCTCTTTGTGTTCCACTATTGGATGTACGCCAAGTTACTAGTATTTCGCTGTTTTACTAAACAGGATAACAAGCGCACGTAACGCTCGACAGCTAAGGTGAGAACGCCTGGTCACTTTGCCAGGTAGTGCAGCGCTAGCTTGCTGCATCAGCAGCCCCTTGTTTGTGAAACCAAGACGCTACCCCCCACCATCACTTTGTGTGACGTCACTCGTGCAGATCCCAGCAAGGTAATTTGCCACGTCTAAAAATGCCTGTAGTAGGTAGTGCACTACATATCAAAACAAAGGAGCATCATCCTTACTGAGGCACATTGTCGGTGTCCAACACCTGACACATTATAAATGTATTTCTGACTGTAACAAAACTGATTAAGGATTTTATTTCCTACATAAGCCGCATAAATGTTTCTGCTAAAAGTGATATCATAAGTATTTTATGTATTTTATGTTCTTGAACAGTAAGGTCATCATTAATAAATAACGACTCTCAGCTGCTGACAAGGAATACATTTTGTATAGAAAAATAAATAAATCGATTTTCCATATTTTATGGATGCTCTTTCACAGCCAAGTCGTGGCCAAGTGGTTAAACCGTTCGATTCTCACCTAGGTTGCCCAGGTCGATCACAGGGTTCCGCCTGTAGGATTCGTGATGGACCAAACGGCGTTTTCTCCGGGTTCTCCGGTTTCCCCCACCACTCATTTCACTCATCAGCTCTTTTGCATTCATCTAGTTGGCCTGCATTTTCTATCATCCTCTTCCTCAGTCTCATACCTGGTGCTATGCTGACCACTCGCTTCCAGGTCTTTACAATGGTCCATAGGTTCGTCTACTCCCCGAGAGGTACATGATCCTAGGCACAGGTTTGTAAGTCCTAGAGGGTGTCAGATCTCTATACGGGGAACGTAATCGGATAAAAGAGAAGATGTTTTTTAACCTCAATTGTTCTCAGCGTGCCGTGTTAAACTTGGCGTGAAAGAGCACGTTATTTTATTCAGAGTCCGCTTTATTAGGTTTGAGGTTCTTTTGCTTGCATAAATATTCCTCACGGAACCATCGGCTTCACTTTCCTTCCAAATTAAGCCATTCTGTGTATCTTTACGCCCAAAAAGATGCATCGCCCTCCACCAGGTTTGATTGCGCGACTTCGGCAACCAGAGGCAAGCATGTTATGCTTAGACCTCAGAAGAGAACTATTCCAGACAAATGTGTTCAACAATGGATATTTGGTGCAAGAAAACAACGTACATTAGTACGTTACTTTATTAAAACGATTGAATAAGCACGTATAGCGCATCTTTGATAAATTCACAAAATAAAACGTTTAATGTACTGTAACTATTTGACAGTTTGAGAAATCCCACTCCTGACACCAACGTGACAAAAGTGACAGAACAATACAGTTACTTAATTTTCGTCTAGAACTTTTGCACAAGTGCGCAGTTCCCTTTGGCTTTAGTACAGTCTATAGTCCTTCGTAATATTACATCTCACAGCTGTTCTCTTCTCGTGTCTCATTCGTTTGTGTATTTCTTCACTTTCGCTGTCTCTCAAACAGGTAACTCTGATGATACACTCATTCGACACTCATTAAGTGCTTCATTATCTTCCTTCATTACGAGCCGGTTCTCTCAGGTAACACCACATTCACACAGACACCCCTCTCCCCACACACACACAGACACCCCCCCCCCACACACACACACAAATATGCTAAAACTAAAAACTGTCCGGCTCCAAACTCTCACTACCTCGCCTCCTTATATTACATGTATGACGAAACATGTATCTTTCTCGAACTTCTACAAATATACCAGCCGCCGGACACTTCTCGAAGTGGTGTGAGGCAGCCGGGCCCTGAGCCTTTGTTACGATGCTGCTGCCATCAACTGGTGTCACAGTATTAAAATTATAGATTTTGCGTGATACAATACACCAAATACTACTAACTGGACTAACGGATAAGCAGTTTCCTGTAGGCACACATATTACCTGTGAAAGAAAGAATAGGTCATGTGACAGCCTTGTAGGATTGTTAAAATATGGTGTGGTATAATTTTCAATAAAGTGTTACATTTACGGACACTTCATAGTTGTCTGAAGGCACTAGTAAAGGTACACTTGTAGTACTCGAAGCACTGCTATAGCTACAGTTGCTTACGGTTGGCTGCCGATACAACGGGCAGGGATTGCTCGCCGATCTCCAGTCCCAAATCTAATTTCCCCGTTGTCTTCCCTACTGTCAAGTCAAGTTTATTCTTTCTTTTTTGTGTGTCATAGCACCTGGACCACACGAGCCTTTTGTGGTTTTGGTGAGGATATTGGTTCCCCAGGGAAGAAGTTTCTGCTATCGACATTACGTGACCTTCTATAACTCTGTCTACTGGAAGGATGGAATCGACACAGAACAAAAGCTTGTTAAGGATAGCTAAGAAAACTGCATTCTCTTTAACTTAACGTCATTCCAAGGAAAGAGAAAAATAAGAACATATCATTTTGGAGAAAAGACAGTCGAAATAATACCGATATGGATAGTAAAGCAGCTAGGATGAAAGTTTAAAACGTGAGAAAGCTCACAGCAAAAAATTTATGTTTAATATCACCATTTTATTACTTCCTCTACACCTTATGTACTGATTGCGATTTTGTGTGTCTATATTATATAGAATTATACAAGTTATATAAATATATGTTCTATATAATATAGAGAATTGATCTTAACAGAGCGTCCTTTTGAAATGGACTGCTGCTAAGGCCTAGCGTCCATTTTCCCCATGAACAGCAGGCTAGATTTGCATGGCTACCAAATGATCGACAAGCACGGTAATTTCGACCTTATTGCTTTCAGAGTATGAAGTGCTGCCTATCTCCAAACACACACACACACACACACACACACACACACACACACACACACACACACACACACACATAAAACAGTTTCACGAAGGTAGCATCGTGTGAAATCAGAAATTTGATAATAGTGTGAGGTAAGTGTCATGGTGCCGAAAGACAGTACACCAATGTTGAATAACAAGCGCAAAGGGGTGTGTACTAAAAGCTTGAGTCTTAACATATGGCAAAATCAAATATTTACTATAGATGAGATTAGTTGTCCTTTCTTTTATTTATTTGGTTTACTTTTTTAGAACCTGCGTTTTGCCCTGAGGCTATATCGCAGCATATTTAAACTGAGAAATACCGAGCGTTTATAAATGAAAATGTTACACCTTGTGACACACTGACTGAATTAGTGCCTAGTATACTATACAAGTGAGCCGAGACATTCATGGTAATATTGTAGGTTTTTGTGAGCGTTTCTTTAAATAAATTATACACTTCACTTAATTGGTTCAGTTAATATTTTGCTACACACGCTTATAAAAGTTTCAATCTAATGTCTTGAAGACATTTAATTAATTGTCCTTAAGCTGTACCTAAGAATAATGCCACATGACTTATGAAGTGAACTCTTGTTTATACCTTTTCAGTCCTGGTATAAAATTAAAACTATAAAAGGTAACCAACTTTAGGGACTGTTTAGCAAACGCTTTAGATAGGAATGTAATTCACTTTATTATTATATCAGATGAACTCCAAATAGTAGAGCATGAAATTAATCCTTCACCACCAAGCCATTTTGTCAACTTTCGAAACAGAAAATGATTTAATCACAGGAAGCTAAATCTGACGAATAGGTTGCATGAGGAAGCAATTCGAACTTTAACTCATTGATTTTCGCCATGGCGATTATGTATGTCTGCACTGGTGCATTGTCTTGATGAAACAAAACTCTCTTTTTCGCTAAATGCGGCCATTTTTGCTTGATTTTAATACTCAAATGCTGTAACAAGTTCGCATAATACAGGGCATCAGTTACTTTTCTTTTTCGGAGTTAGTTAATGCAAATTATCCCACGTACATTAAAAAAAACTGGCGCCATGGACTTATCTGCAGATGGAGCTGTCTTTGACTCCTCGTAGCCGATTCTCCACTTTCAACACACTGTTACAACTGTTCCTGCGTTACCGATGTGAAGTGATGGACCCATGTTTCATCCGTGGTTATGAGTCGATGCAAAAACTCAGCTTTATTGCGGCGAAAGATTAGGAAACACTTGACTGAAACAACTTCACGATGTTGTTTTGTTCAATTGTGAGCAAATGCGTACAGCTTTCTGTGTGTACAAATTGCTAGTCAGTATGCGATGCAACGTCTGCTAGCTAAGGCACTTTCAATCGATGGTCATCTCATACCATTTTGTGGATTTTATTTACAATTTCTGGCGTGGTCAACACATTTGGTCGACCACTGCGATGTTCGTCTTGGCAGCTCGTATGGCCTCTCTTTAAGCTCTGCCACCCAATATGTTACTGTTGTAAATGAATTAGCAGACTTCTTCAGAAAGGAAGCTTAGCTTTAATATTATTTGAACTAAGGTCTTCTACGACACAACAATGACCAGTTTTCTCCCTGTTTACAAATTCACTGAGAGCATTCGCTATTGATGGCTATCAAGCAAATCCTAAACAACATAACATCGTCAAACTTCAAACGTATGCTTTGTGACGTTGATACTTCCTACCATAGTCATTTGTTTGAAACATCAACCTATATCTATACGTCATTAGCTTAGATTAGATTTGGTTTAAGGGCGCTCAACTTCTAGGTCATCAGCGCCCTTAACAGATTCATGGCAATAGCCAGATATAAATTTCACTCAAAAAATAAAAATACTAGCAACAAGAAAAATATACAAAGGTAAAAATCAGTGGCAATAGCCAGATATGAAACAAGGTGATAAATATGTCCAAAATCAGAAACAGATAATTAAAAATTTTAAATCCTCAAATTGATATTGCACTCCGCTAAAAAATTAAAAACTCTATCAACCGCTGTTTTGTCGTCCGCTAGGACCTCTGAAGGTCTGGCAGGCAGCTACAGAGAATCCCGAAGGTGCGCTAGAGAAAAACACTCTAGCAGCACGTGGCGAACCGACAAAAGGTTGCCACACAGCGGACATAGAGGCGCAGGGTCCCTTTTAAATAGGTAACCATGCGAAAAATTGCAGCGCCCTATTCTTAATCGAGCCAAACTAACCTCCTCGCGACGAGATGTGCGACAGGAAGTTACCCAGTTTATCGGAAGTTCTTTCACTTCTCTAAGCTTATTAGCGCGGAGAGCTGACCACTCGTCGTGCCAGGACGACAGCACCGCTCTCCGCACTTCAAGCCTGAAGTCTTCCGAAGTAACACGTGAGATGGTAATTATAGGTTCTGTAGTTGCCGTCTTTGCTGCTAAATCTGCCATTTCATTCCCCGGCAAACCTACGTGACCAGGAATCCATGCACACACCACGTCAACGCCAGAAGCGTGTAAAACATGGAGGGCATCCTGGATACGTTGTACAATAGGGTGGGGATTGTACAACTGACAAAGGCTCTGCAGTGCACTAAGGGAATCCCTCAAAATCAAGCAGTCACCTAATTTACGACGGCGTACATACAAAACGGCTCGATAAATTGCATAAAGCTCTGCAGTAAAAATGGAAGTGCTATTTGGAAAACCGAATATATATGGTTCGGTTCCATAAACATAAGCACATCCAACACCGTTGGTGCTCTTTGATCCATCGGTGTAAATATATCGACGGTCAGTGTAGCCTGACAAAAATTCTAAGAAACACGTGCGGATTCTTGAAATAGGCATCGTGGACTTCTGGTGTATGGTCATCCCAAGATCTACATGGGGCGTACCAGATAGCCAAGGGGGGTAAAGCCTCTCGCCCTTGGCGAACGTCATAGGCAGTTCCACTCCAAGCTCCACTAGGAGCTCTTGGAAACGGAACCCCGCAGGCTTAGGACTAAGGGTGCTATTTCTATATCGTTCTCTTAGCGTAGTGGTGAAAAAAGAAGCGAACGTAGGGTGCTTAGGCATACACCTAAGCGCACAACCATAATTTGCCAAGAGAATCTCACGCCGGTATTGCAGAGGAGGTTCTGCGGACTCGGCGTAAAGGCTCACTACTGGGCTTGTTGGAAAAGCTCCTATTGTGGACGACGTCTAATCTTCTCAGCAGAGTTGGTCGTGCTGAGGAATAAACAATACACCCATAGTCTAGTTTGGATCGGACTAATGCCCGATATATTCGCAGCAAAATTGTCCGATCCGCTCCCCACGATTTGCCATTCAGTACTCGCATAATATTTAGGGAACGGTCACATCTCGCTCTTAGCTGTGCAATATGCGACGACCAACTAAGCTTCCTGTCCAAGATCAAACCCAGGAAGCGCGTCTCTTCTGCGAAGGGAAGTGAATCTGGACCAAACCGGAGCGAAGGTGGTAATCGTCTCCTACGGCGCCAGAAATTAACGCAGATTGACTTCTCAGTTGAGAAACGGAAGCCGTTTTTCACGCTCCATTCTCTAAGGTAGTCCAAACATCTGCAGGCGCCGTTGTAAGAACGCCGTGCGCTGAGAAGTGCAATAGACAGCGAAGTCGTCTACGAATAGGCATGACGAAACTCCAGGTGGAACACATTTCCAGATGGAGTTAATTGCTATAGCAAAGAGCGTGACACTTAGCACCGAACCCTGAGGTACTCCCTCCTCCTGAACAAAAGAATTAGAAAAAACCGAGCCGACCCTTACTCGGAAAAAGCGGTCCTTCATAAACTCCTGAATGAAAAGTGGTAAGCGTCCACGTATGTTCCAGGCATACAGGGAACGTAGAATCCCTGCTCGCCAGCACGTATCATAAGCCTTGTCAAGATCGAAAAATACGCCAACGGTTTGACAGTTCTTCATAAAGCCGTACATTATCTGTGTCGATATTGACACAAGATGGTCAACAGTTGAACGGCGTCGTCGAAAACCACACTGGATGTTAGTCAGTAGGTTACGACTTTCTAACCACCATACCAATCGTCCATTGATCATGCGTTCCATCACCTTGCAGACGCAACTGGTGAGGGAAATAGGACGGTAGCTGGAGGGAAGATGACGGTCCTTTCCAGCCTTCAAGATGGGAATAACGGTGGCCTCCCGCCAATTTTCTGGGAGTATACTGTCAACCCAAACACGATTATAGACCTCGAGCAGGAATGCCTTAACTTCAGGAGAGAGCCGTTGTAACATTTGTACATGAATACCGTCCGGTCCTGGTGCTGAACATCGCGAAGATTTCAGGGAATACTCCAGCTCTGCCATGGTGAAAAGGCGATTGTAATCTTCTACGTTTCTAGAACGAAACGAGAAGCCTTGAGATTCCACCTGAGTTTTAATTGGAAGGAACTCAGGGGAGTAGTTTTCCGAGCTAGACACTTGTGCGAAAGCACTGCCAAAGGTATTGGCCACTTCAAATGAATCAACAACAGCTCCTGTTGCTGTTTTTAGTCCCGCTATTGGTATTTGGGTCGTTTTAGCTGCAACACGCCTTAATCTATCTTACACAACCGAGAAAGGTGTGTGTCGGTTAAATGAAGCTACAAATTTGCTCCATGATGACTTTTTGCTATCCTTAATTACTTGTCTGGACCTGGCGTGCATTTTCTTGTATTCGATTAGGTTTTCAAAAGTTGGGTGACGTTGGAAAACCCTAAGTGCACGCCTTCCGTCCACCAGGGGGACGGGAAATCGACGGGGGTGTGTAGTCGACCGCGGAATCGATTGTTCAGCAGCAGAGAGAATCGTCTCCGTGAGATGCTGCGCCAAATTATTCACTGAGTCATGCTCGTTGTAGGTAAAGACAGCCAACTGGGTGTAAAGGTTCCAGTTGGCATGGTCCAAACGCCATCTGGGCATACTTGTGGAAAATGTATGTTGTGTCAAGAGACTAATAGGACATGGGAAGTGGTCACTAGAGTGTAAATCAGAGATGACATTCCATTGTAAGGAGACTGCCAACTGAGGTGAACAAACTGCAAGATCGAGGTGTGAGAAGGTGCTGTGAGAGTCAGAAATGAATGTAGGCTCTCCAGTGTTGAGGAGAGCTAGATTATGACTGTCCAGGAAACTGGCAATGAGCGTACCTCTCGCACAAGCGCGACTTGAACCCCAAAGTGGGTGGTGCGCATTGAAGTCTCCCACCAACAGAAACGGTGTTGGCAACTGGGAAACTAGATCTTCTAAATCAATGTGCGAGAAGTCATGGGACGGAGGCAAACAAATATTACAGATGGTGAAATGTATGTTTGGCAGTTTAATCCATACAGCAACTGATTGTATATCAGAGTGCAATGGTAGAGTTTGCATATACACGTCATCTCTAACAAGCATCATAGCGCCGCCATGTGCCGGTACACCCTCTTCTGGTGTAACATCACACCGTATTGGGGTGTATCGCCTTAGATGGAAAGCGTCATGAGGACGCAGCTTAGTCTCTTGCAAACATGCAACCAGAGGTTCGTATTCTTTGAGCAAAAGCTCAAGTTCTGGCCGTTGAGTTCGAATTCCACGTATGTTCCATTGTAGGATAGCCATATTGCATTGTGTATGAGACAGATAGTTCCAAGGTAACTCCTCATTACTTTGGAATAGGCGGTTGTCGAATTAATTTCGCCCTTTTCTTCTCTCTTGGGCTTACATTTTTATCGGACGCTTTTTCGCGCCTCTTTTCCACTGGGGGTCTCCCAGTGTGGACAGATTCTAGTTCCATGCCCTCTGTCGAGGACGTCCGTGTTCCCATAGAGAATTTCAGTTCGAGAGCTTCGAACCGATTTGACACGGAGACCGGCGAAGATGACATTCGCCGGTCTGTAGCCATACCAGAGGATCCCTCTGAAGAGGATCTCCTAGGAGATGGCTTTTTCTTTCCCTTTGATGGCTTGGGAGAAACCTTGCTTGTCTTGAGGAAATCGGATCTTTTATACTCGGTCTTAAACTTGATCGGTGAAGCATCGTATACAATCGGTCTACTTGTCGAGGTCGGCTTCTTTGTTGGTGACCTTGCTGGTCTGCTGGATTGAACTGCGGTGCTTGTAGATGCTCTGGCGGACTTAGGTGATGTCTGAGGCTTTGGATGTGACCTAGCTACAAGAATTTTGTCTGAGATTGTTGCCCCATTTATATCGCAAGTTTGAGTTGCGATTTCCCGACATGGTACTGCTTTAGCTGCAACCGAGCTATAGGTACCAGAATTCGGGATAGTGGGCTGGCGCAAACGTAAGAGCTTTCGGGCTTCTGAGAAGGACACCTTCTCTCTAACCCGGATCTCCTGGATAGCTCTTTCCTCCATATAGCGCGGACATTCTCGGGAGTTTGCTGGATGTTCTCCCCTGCAGTTAATACAACTGGGAGGTAAGGTACAGTCATCGTCATGGGCGATGCCTCCTCAGTTTACGCAGGTAGCTCTACCACTGCACGTGTCACTTGTATGACCAAAGCGCTGGCATTTGTAACATCTAAGCGGGCTCGGAATGTAAGGTCTTACTTCAATGGCCTCGTACCCAGCCATTATTCTTTGCGGGAGATCTACCCGATTAAAGGTAAGGAAAAGGGTACGGGTAGGCAGATATTCGCCTCCATCTTTTCTCTGAACCCGATAAACAGATATTACACCGAGGTTCTCCTTAATTTCATCATTGGACATATCGTCCAATGCGCGTGTGTTGACAACACCGCGAGAGGAGTTCAACGTTTTGTGCATCTCTACATGCACCGGATAGCTGCCTAGCATGTTGGCTTTTAATATAGTAGCTGCCTGTGCTGCTGAATTGGATTCAACCAACAGCGTGCCGTTCCGAGATCTCGTGCAGTTCTTCACGGGGCCAGCTATCTTATCGAGACCCTTCTGTATAGCGAATGGATTCACCGACCTAAATGTTTTACCTTCCTCATTTCTTGTAATAACTAAGTAGCGAGGACCACTCAACTCTGCTACTTCCTTTTCACTTACTTTAAAATGTTTGTTTTTTTGAGTTTTGAATGTACTCATTGCGATTATATCCTCCACCATTGCAAATGTCTCCGACGGCATGCTCACATCCTGGGCGCCACCCCGGCTTAGGTGAGAGTTCTGGCCTGGACCTTGCTCACCCTAGGGTCTTACCTCCCAATGTATAGACAGAGGGACCCAATCGCCTTCAGGAGTGCATCAGCTCATGCAATGGCCCCTCCCCGGGACTGACCTTTATCAGCGGATACGCACACAGATCCTACATGATAACCAGGGGCTGGGACTTACGCGATTACCCAGTCACCCCTTGCGTCACCCCATCCTCCAACCCGCGCGTAGGTTATCCATCAGACTGTGTACAGGGAGGTATCAGGAGGGAGGTCAAACACAAAAGTGGACCAAAGTTGATTGGGCGTTTGGCATGTGCTCTCTCACCTCTTGGAGGAACCCAATCGAGAGTATGGCTTGGGGCCCCGGGTACGCCAAACCCGTACCTACCGTAGTAGGAGCCCCTGGGGGAGTTTGATTTCGGAGTCCTCTTCTCCTAGATGAGTCGTCGACCAAGACTAACGAGCCTCATCTATCCGTTTGGAATGTTCTTTACTTCCCCTCACCTCTTGCCTACCGGTGGTCAAAATGACACCTAGTAGGCCGTCTGGATCGGGTACTGAGCCCCTTCGCCACGACAAGGCGACATTCCTTCGGAGGGGATCTATACGTCAGGTCAGATACTTCTGGGACAAGCGTCGTATGTCAAATTTCCTCCAAAGGAGGAGGGGGTCTCCTATCAGTCAGTCTATCCTTCTTGGTGGGATTGTAAAGAGTTGCAATCATTAGCAATACGTTCTTTTGTTTGTATGTGCCCACTTAGGTTCTCGCAACGCATTTTTCTCCTCTCAAATTTCAAGGTTAGCTCTGATAGGCTCGTCCACTGGTCTAGGTGTACGTTCCATTCTCAAAAATGGCTTGGTGGTGAAATGTTTGTCAACATTGAAAAGGTAGACTCCACCGTTGGTGACTATTTTACTCAGCTTGACGGTTCTCGCAACAGAGTGTCGAAGTTATTAACATTGCTGGCAAAAAGGTATCGAACTGAAAGGACACTGAAGGGAAATAAATATGTTTTTACCAAACGTTTTATGCTTTTCTTGTTAGGTTGAGTACTTCTCGGACAGCCCTCCAATAGTCTTCTGAACGTTACGAAGAAGTCCTTACACAAACGAAATTCTGTCAACTGGGTACCAATTCTCATTTTCAAGCCAAGCTACTCTGAAACAGAATGAAAACGAAATGAAGCTAAAGGGAAAGGGGATAGAGAAGTTTGTGGAACCATTGCTACCATATCGATCATATTGGGATGCCGGCCCACGGCAGCGACAACACAACAAAGGACAGGCGGAGCCAGGCTGTCCCACTCCTTGGCGCGGCGCTTAACAAAGGTGCTCAAGGCCAAATGTTCTGGCACCACTGACGTAAGTAAACACGTGACTAACAACAATCAGGCTGCAAAACAAAGGATGTTTCAGAGTATTCAAGAAGTGTCCGGCAGCCAGCATGTTTACAGAAGTTCGAGAAATATTCATGTTACGTCATCCTCAATATATAAGGGGGCGAAGTGACGAGAGCAGCCAGTTAGTAGTTAGACATGAGTCGTAGGGAGTCAGTTCATATTTTAGTTTTAGTTTGTGCATGTGTGTGTGTGTTTTTTTTTTTTTTTTTTTTTTTTTTTTTCTTTTGAATTAACGTCCTCCAACATTGTGTCATATCGGACGAATGAATGAAATGAAATGGGTGAAATGATTCTCAAATGAGCCCGAGGTCCATGGAGCTTTAAGTTACCCGACATTCGTCTTCTCAGGGTAGGGAAAACCTCGGAAAAAACCTTACCCGGATAACTTACCCTAAGCGAGATTCGAACTCGCGACCTCCTGAACGTGAGGCAGACACGCTAACCATCACCCTACCGACGCGGGCTCTGTGTGTGTGTGTGTGTGTGTGTGTGTGTGTGTGTGCGCGCGCGCGCGCGCGCGCGCGTGTGGCAGCTGTGTTGGGAAGGATAATAGCGAAGCAGTTATGAGTGTTGAATAATCAAAGTTAGTGTTTGAGAGACACAGAAAGTGAAGTAAGGTAGAAAGGAGTGACTCAGTGATACGAGCAAAAAACAGTTGTGAGTAGTAGTGTCATGAAAAACTAAAGACTGTTAACGTCAGTAAAAGAGAACCGTGTCATTCAGTCTGAGGAAAATAAATTGAGAAAAAGTAATTGGACTGATTTTCTCATATTTTGTCACCATATTTTCATTAAAAAAGCAAATGACAAAGCTGTTTTTATTTATGATACACGTATTTAGAAATGGACCTGTTGGACCATTGTGTAGATAAGAGCATTATGTCACATAACTATCCTTGCTGAGTTGAGTTCCTAACTTAGGGCTGTTTTGTGTTTTCCATTGGAGACAAATGAGTGCTTTCCAATATCGGGATATATTATCATATGGGTTATCACGGGACTGTAGCGCATGATTGATGTTTATTTGACGATAAACAATTGCTTTCCAAACTGTCCACAATACCTCGTATTAGCTATTGATGTAAATCATAGTATTCGGTGCACTATTAGGAAGCTGCAAAGTTCCTTTCTAAACACTTCGAACTGAATTATGAGCTTTATTCAGAATTTTTGCTATGGGTTTAAGGTCAAGAAATTTACAAAACATGTGGAACGTAAGTAGTTCCAAAAGGTTTATTTGCGTTTGTAAATTTTAAATATGATTGTAATAAATAAGTTTATATAAGTATTTATGAAGTACGTTCCAATGTAATTACGTTTTCGAGCGTACAATGTTTCAGCGATTACATTAAAAGAAAATCGAGTTATTTGACTCTGTAATTTCCTGAGATACCTGTTATCTAGGTATAAATTGGTTAATTATTGTTTCAGTGAAAGGAATCGTTTTAATAACAATACTTTCGGATTTATCAGTATATTAGTACTTCAATGTTGTTTTTGTAAAAGGCCAGTTACAATTTTTCCAAACGTTTTATCCATATACATTATGGTGCAAAGGTTATGGCCCGAGGTTAACGAGGAGGTCAACGCGGCAGTCGGAATCGTAAATAAATAAGGGCAACGTAGTATGATAAGTACTAATGCCAGAATAGTACCCTGAATCTTCTGAAGCTGTATGGAAGTATTCACTGCTTATATAAACGGACACTGTCTCAAGTCAAACAGCGAATGCATAAGTTAGCGAGTAAGTTATTCAACACCGAGCTCTACGGTAACCTGTGAGGTTTGCATTCGTAAGGTCGTGGGTTCGATTCCCATGGCCGACCTTCCTGACACATGGGGTTTAGGGGGTTTCCCCGGCTAGCTAGATGAATGCTGGGAAGGGTAATTACATCCTGTCCTTAATCTCACTTTATTAATCATTTCCTCCATCCTTCATCTCGTTGGTTCTTTAAGGGTCTCAAGTATCAGCGAAGGCACCAAATGCAACTAAACAGGGACGATATGCGCTTTGTAGAGGAACTCCCTCCGTCCCTCGTTGATGGTAGGTTTGAAGAGGGCGACATCTGAGGCCGTTGAAATCTCCCGAGGTCCTCCTGTGAGGACTCAAGGAGTGGTCGAACTTGGTAAATCTTAGGTATCTACTCACTGTCTTTGCCGCTAGTATGGATCTGGCTTCCCAGTGTCTCCTTTCACCTCGTCCTTCCTCTCAGGGAAGCTATGTTCCCTTTGCGAGCATTGCTATGATGACTACAGCTTGAGTGCCTCCGTGTCTCTCCTATTTCTCTTCCTAGCCATCCATCCAGTACGTTTCTTATGTAAAGAAAAGCGTTGTTCTGCGAAACAGTTGATGATGTGTAGTGAGAGCTGTTACTGGTAGGAGGTAGAGATGTTTGACTTTCCAGCCAGTGAGCCGTCAGCAGCAAAAGTGTACTTCGTTACGCCACTAAGTTACTGAAGAACGTGAAGTGAATATGAAAACAAAGTGAAGTGACAGTGAACAGCGAAACTTGTTCACGTTAGTGAAGTGACAGTGCGGGCAAAGTGATGTCCCAGGAAAATATGAACTAGGCTACTACATTACTGTGAAAACTATGAAGTGATAGCAAATCGGTGCGGCGGCTGCCAGACATTTGAGTGCCGGTAGAGATTGGCCCCGGGATTATGGCCCCCTTAGTGTCCGATGTAATTACACAGGCTCGCAAAGCATTACACGGTAAATATATTCTTGTGAAATCCTGAACAGATGGAATACAAATTTTGGAATGGTCCAACCTTTGTCCTTCCAAGGCAAATTTATAACGGCATTTCTGGCTTTCACAACACTAAATACATAACCCCTGAGTTCGTATATGTATGCGGTGCTGCAAAAAGTGGCAAATGGCTCTCACGAGGCTTTTGCAGCCGACATAGATGATGAAATGCGGTTAGAATGTTTCGAACGATGTGAGGTGAATGCCGATAAGCTTTTATCAGGTAGTGACAATGACATCGATTTTTGTAACAACGTCATCCCACGTACGATCTCGCGCTTAGTTTAATTAATTATTCATAGTGTTTAATGGTGTAATTTCATATTGGAGAAGTATTAATTACAGCCGTGTAGGAAAAATACATTTGCATTTCAGCAGGATATTTAGCAATAATTATAGTGTGTTCGGACTCTAAAATGATAAGTACGTAGAAAAGTGTATCTAAATTACACATCTATATTTCATTCTTTTGTAATACTCGTATTATAGTTTTACTATGATAAAGAAGTCTGGCATAATAATTCACTCTTTTGTTTAAGAGCACCAATTCCTTCATTTTATGTAC
Source organism: Tenodera sinensis (assembly GCA_030765045.1). Taxonomy (NCBI): domain Eukaryota; kingdom Metazoa; phylum Arthropoda; class Insecta; order Mantodea; family Mantidae; genus Tenodera; species Tenodera sinensis. The sequence continues at coordinate 73,269,951 of CM060966.1, read as the reverse complement.
GTCATACTATTTGATGTATACTTTTATAATGCATCTTTAAGCTGAAAGAGCCAAAATAAAATTTTCTTTAAAAACTTTTACCTTTAATGATATATTTTGAAGCTCCTGAGGGATTATAAAAACTGTAGATATTACAGATGGAGATCGCAATAGGCTCTTGGTTTACAAACAGGTTGATGTCTTTAACTACTGGACATTGTTACTTAGCTACTATGGCAAATGGAGTTCTAATATGCTAGCTGAGTATTGCTGCACCAAGAAGAGAGATGTTTCAGACGCAAAACATACCCGAATGTCACTATCTGCCACTTTAGAGATAAGTCAGAATGAGTAGTATAATATTATTTAGAGTTAGCTAATTACTGATTTTATTACTAATTATAAAAGATTAAAATAAATACTACGCAAAATTCCTGCCTGAAGGGGAAAAACTAAAAAGGCATTTGAATTCAGCATGCAAAATACTTTTAGAATCTCACGTGTTTATCCTTGTGAATAAAAACTGGTTCATCTTTTCTCGATTAATGTTACGTTATACGGATATTCTTATATAGCTTGCATATTAATTTCTATATTAGACTCAATTAGCTTGTTAATGGTAATCTATGATTCTAGCTTCAAAGTAGGAAAGAAAATTATGCAACATTACAAAGCTGCTTGGTATCCCAATGATGAGGATTATGAACTGCGGATATTATAAGTTAAGAACCACTAAATCGAAACCCGAAATAAAACGCAATATAAAAAATCCAGTACGTTGAATTTTCACAGCAGACGTTTCTGCCTAAATGAGACTACAAATGTTTGAATACAAGTGCATTGGAAGAACAAATTGCTTAACAATTTATTTAGTAACTCCATTCCGCTTTTGGCATAATGCTCAGCAGCAACTTGAACATTTTCTTTTGTTTGTAGTATACGTTTGGTGAAGATATGTTCATTCGGGATTAAATATTGCCAGTAACATTTTAAACGCTTAGTACACATGTTCCTTCCCCCGAGTGAGACTAAGGTATTTTATTTAATTCATATGATAGCCGCCAGGTCACGGCAGATGTGCAGAAAACTGCGGCTCGTTATTTTACTACAAACAATTTATTTTTGGTGAAATGCGTGACCAAATGGTATAAAGACGTGTCACATTTCAAAGACTACATAGTTTCATCCTATATAGAAACCTTCATATTTTAGAGGGCTATAACAGTGTAGAACATTTTCTACGTTATTTTTCCTGCATTAAACACATGATGTGCCATTGTGTGAGTTCTTCACCTTAATAATCTTATTAAGTATCTATCTGTTGTTTCACGCTATGTCATGAGCATATGCCAACATGTAAGACAATGTGTCGGATGTAATTCATCTTGTTCTATGACAGAATCCCCGATAAAGTTCTAGAACCTTTTTTCAAAAAAAAATTTAACCTAAGACTTCAACTTCAGAACTTTGAAGGTTATGATGTATAGGCACCTCTTGTTACTTTCTCTGCTGGTAAGTAGGGGAAGTATTGTATTCCACCCAAAAATTTGATGTCGAAATTTCACCGGAAATATATGTTTTGAGACCCCCTGAATCAAAAAAAGAGCATTTTTAGAAAAAGGTCCGTGTGTGTGTCTGTGTATCTGTGGACAGCATAACTCAAAAACGAAAAGTAGCTTAAAAACCAAAGTTGGTATCTAAATATAATGTCTTTCAAGGATGCGACACGAAGATTTTGAAGAAAATAGCCACACCCTAAACTACCCTTTACAAGGAAAATTTATCGATCATTTTGATTTTCTTGAAAATGGCTCTGACGATTTTGATTAAAATGCCATATGTTTGAGATAGTTTTATGCCAAATGAAATGCATATATTGAATTTTCTGGCTATAGCCCCTGTAATCGTATTTACTCTGGAGGATTTTTGCATAACTGGTAAACCGTTAGAGGTAGACCAAATCATACTATACAAAATACGTAGATCTTGCTAAAATACACAATTTATGTCTCAATAAATTTTCTTGTAACGTGAACCATTTGGATATTCCTTGTTATGTGTGTGAGTTTCGGAAAACTTATAACTTTCATGAAATGGATCATCGTTGTTCATTTTTATATGTTAAGTGTGCAAAGACAACCGAATCTCAAAGCTTTAAAAGATTTGACTATCGCACAAAGCCTGCTGTATTCTAATATGCCCCTTGCACCTACAAGGAAATAACCAATAAGATAATTTGTACAAACGTTTATCTCAACTAACAAGAAAGAAGATATAGGAGTAAGAGTTCATAAGAATGGTTAGTAGAAGAGTAGAGGAAGTCATGTGAGTGTAACATATCAGAATCGTTTTTCAATTCGGTCACATATGCAAACCCACCACTAAAACTACACGATGATCCGTTTGAAATGTCAGAAAAGTAAAACACTATATACAAGAAACTATTTTAATTTAATGGATGTTAACGGTAAATACATGTGTAGGAGATTTGAATTTTTGTGTCCAAGCACATTAGCACTCAACATGATCACCATTGCGAATGCGGCTCAGACCATACTTCGCGTCCATTTTGCGCCTGTGGCGTCCAGCGTTTCTACAGTGATTTGCTGAAAGGCCGCTGTAATCTTCCTCCACAGGTCGGCTAGATTCTGTGGTCTTTGTGCACACACAGTTGACTTGACATAGCCTTACACACACACATACACACACACACACACACACACACACACACACACACACACACACACACACACAAACAAATCTGGAGGCGGTAAGACTGGGCTATTATGAGGCCATGGGATGAGTCCACCACGGCTACACCAGCGATTGTTGAATCGCTGTATCGCCGTCCTGTTGATAGACAATGATGACCGATGTTCCATCTTCAGTAGATGAGGGCCACAGAGTGCTCGATCATAGGCAAGGTAACTGACGGCACAAACAATCACTGTGCCCCACACATTCACTTTAGGGTTGGCTCGTTCAAGCTCATTTGAGATATGTACCTCTCGGTTCCCCAAACAATGCAGTTATGTACGTTGACTCGGGCACTCAGATGAAATATGGCTTCGTCCGTGAACATCCATTTCTTTAACCACTGATCATTCAGTTGCTGCCGCTCACACATAATTATAGCAACCTTTACTCGAGCTTCATGATTCAGTTGCGTCAGTATTTGCGTTCGCTAATATAGTATGGAAACATCTCAAGATATTATCTAACAATCCTCTGACATGTTATGTGTGGTGTGTTCTACTCTACTGATAAGTGGCGGGGTGACTTTTGTGGCTCTGAATCATGTACAGTAGATGTCTTCTTCCTTGTTTGTGTCACGCAGCCTACCGCCTGTATGAGGCATTTTGAGACCATTTTTCATGAACATGTTGTACCATTTAACAATGCCTAGATGTGATAGGATGTACTGATAGTAATACTAACGTCTGAATGGTCTCTTGGTCTCTATTACACTCGAAAATTGCGCATGGTGATACGACACACGAGCGCGGTTTTGTGGCGCAACGACCATTTTGTTTTGTATGCACGATAACATCCCTGATTGTTAACTCCCACCCTTTCCGCTTACATTTCAGAAAATTTCTCAGATATGGATACATTTACGTCATAAATATAACTTTTCTGACATCTCAAACAGATCAGACTGTGTATTTTATATTTCTTTGATGAATCAAAAAAGAAACAAGTGGCAAATTCACTTAGGGCATAGTAGCCGAAATATACTGTAACAGACCAGCCGGAATTCAGAACTTCTAACTGCTGGGGGTTCGATCCCCGCCTTTCACATGTTTATCTTTTGAAATACAAAATTAACAAACGTGCTTAATTCTCTACAGCTTTTTATCAGGAATGGAGATCAAGATGAAGAAACACTGCTAGAAATTGAGTTTAGTTGGTGGGAACATGGCAACATTGTGTAGTGCTTGGAAATAAACGACATGGCAACCTTGCAAAGTGCAAAGGCTGCTTCCGCTGAAGTAATCTACAACTGCATTCTGTTATGTTTAATGTATCACTGATTACATTATTCCCTGGCATTCAGATCTTGTAACAATGCATTTTGTGACAAAACCCTATTTTACACTATTACGTGCTTATATATTTTAATATGGTGATAGTCTACGAAATTTATAGAGATGCCTTTGAAAGTGAATATTTAAAGGGAAATATTAATTTCGGGAAGCATGATTCACAGTTAAGGTAGGTGTGTTCCCTACTTTATTTTCAGCAATTGCAATTAATATCTTATAAAGAATTCAGTTCTAAAATTGTAATCGTAGTGCAGCATTCATAGGACTACGGGAAAGTTACAACGCTATGCCGAATAAAAATATGTAAAGAAATAGACTTCATTAGTTTGTATAATGTTATATTCCATACGGGCTATATAAATAATGATGTGCCCGTTAAGAAAGAAACAAGGAAAAGGGAAATAAAAAATCTGATGCGTTGCACTCACATGACTTTCTCTACTCCCGTACTAACCATTCTTACAAACTCTTATTCCTATATATTCTTCGTGTTGGCCCAAATGAGCTCATTATCGACGGGCCATTAAACCCTACACATTCACTCACTCACCTTCGTGTTAGTTGAAATGAACATTTATACAACTTATCTTACTGATTATTTCCTTGTAGATGCAAGGGGAATATTAGAATACAGTAGGCTTTGTGCGACAGACAAATCTTTTAAAGCTTTGAGATTCCGTTCTCTTTGCACACTTAACATATAAAAATGAACAACGATGTTCCATTTCACGTAAGTTTTAAGCTTTCAGAAACTCACACACATAACAAGGAATATCTCCCAAATGGTTCACCCTACAAGAAAATTTATTGAGACATAAATTGTGTATTTTAGCAAGATCTACATTTTTGTATAGTATGATTTGGTCTATCTCTAACGGTTTACCAGTTATGCAAAAGTCGTCCAGGGACTATAGCCAAAAAATTCAAGATATACATTTCATTTGTCATCAAAATATCTCAAACATATGGCATTTAAATCAAAATCGTTAGAGCCATTTTCAAGAAAATCAAAATTTTCGAAAAATGTTCCATGTAAACGGTAGTTTAGGGTGGGGCTATTTTATTCAAAATCTTCGTGTCACATCCCTGAATGACATTAAACTTAAATACCAACTTTGGTTTTTTCTCCGAATTTTCCTTTTTGAGTTATGCTGTCCACAGACATACACAGGTACACAGACACACACACGGACCATTTTCTAAAAATGCTTTTTTGGATTCAGAGGTCCTCAAAACATATTTCCGGTGAGATCTTGGCATCGAATTTTTGGGTGAAATACAATACTTCCCCTACTTACCAGTAAAGAAAGTAAAAAAGGAATGTTGAGTGGGATTCGAACTAATGTTAGTCCACCACTGTAGATGTGAATGAACATTTCGTAGCCATTTACGCTATATGCTACACAAGAACTTAGCCTCGCTGATTAAACTCACACCTCTAAGTGTACCATCCAATACTGGAATCATTTTAGTTCTAGTCCACAATTTAGTAAAATGCCATAAGAACACCTTTTGTGCAGATGCACTGAAGTTAGATTTGCAATGTTTGCCCGTTAATGTAGAAGGGTTGCGGAAATGATGCTTTTTAAAACTGTGAGGTGAGTGAGCTAAGAGAAGACATGACTGCCACGTCCTTCGGACAGCAAGGGAAGCACACGACTAATTTAATTCTCATACCACCTATGCAAGCACACCTAAGGTTTAGATCACCCTTCGCGCAGGTGTAGCTGAAGGTGGGTATTTACTTCTGTGAAAGATAGCACTTCCGCCACATAGTTACGTATGTCGTTGCAAAATGTAACGCATACTTTTAAATCTTTCTCTGGAAAGTTCCATCAGTGGTAGGCAACTGATCTGAAAGAATCAAAATCCTTATTTGTGCTGGCTTCTTGTTCGAAAGGTAAGAATTATGTGATATTACTTCGATATGAAGCGATGTAACTTACTAGAAAACATTTCATGTTTCTTCCACGTGGAAAATTGTAATTGTGATTAACAATTTTGTTCAGAACTGATCCAAACCGCTGCTTCAGCTAACATATATGAAAATTATAAAAACATAATTGCAACTGATTAAGTTTACTGTGATGATTATGCCCTTCAGTTTTTGTGACACATTGCCATTTTATATAAGCTGTTTCCAGAAAATATGCATTATTTTCTGCCGAATATAGGCCCAACTCGATGAAATAGATGTAACTTCAAAACCTTAACAATAGCTAGGATATATCTCCTTTTCAGTGGCGTAACATGTCTATCAGACTTGGGTATGTAAACCAACAAATATTGTAAAATTTTTCAAAATATGGCCCAATTTAAACAAAATTGGCCTTCAATATTTTGATCATTTTATGAAACAAATATTCGATGATACTGAGAGCACAATTCGAAATATAAGCTGCTTTTCTGTCATATATTACAGCTGTAAATCAGACAAACCCCTCTTCAACATGTCCGACAACATTTATGTAAGGAACGGTACAAAGTTGTTCTTCACTAACAGTGTCATGAGTTTCTTATATCAATGAAACAAAAAAGGCACGAGAAATTTCTTTCTCAATTCCATGTATCATGATTGGATTCACACTTGAAATTAAATAATTCTGAATATCAGGTTAAGTTACACGAGAAACAGTCAACTTTTCCAAGTTTACTTTGAGAGAGGCCCCATATATCGCTAATTCATTTAAATATTAAATATAATTGCTTCTGATTTAAGATCCTTTATTCCCATTGTGACCATGAAAAACAAATGTCTGTTTTCCCAGAAATCATACAGGCCGTACAAAATGAAAAAGTAAAGCTTTGTTCTTTCCCACTTCATTCTTATGCTGTTCTACTGAGAGCTTATACCAATTATTATTCCATGAAAACTCCATTCCTGGATTTATCCCAAGTATTTCTAGTTGTTTTTCGCATATTATCTGATTCAAGGAATAGTCGTGTTTCATGGTTTCCTTATAAATTTTATTTAAATCTTCATTTACGCTAGAATTCCAAACTCACTTTTCTTTTGGAAAAAAAAAAAGAAAGAAAGAAAGAAAAAGAAAGAAAATGAAGAAACAAAAAGAAAGGAACAAAAGAACTACGAGACCTGCAGTTCTCACTTTCATAAAACTTTAATGTCGATTCTTTAAATGTTCGCCGTAATACTGAATGCGGGCCATGGTGGATCTGCTTTAATTACATATTGATTTTTAGAACATTTTAATGTTTGGAAGCGCTTAGGTTCAGTTTGTCGATCACACAACAGTTTATTTTGATTTTCGTTGCAACAATGACACGGAAATTCAGTTTTGTTTACGGTGTAGATCTGATTCATTTCGTGACCTCTCGAATGTGATTGTCTCTGTCACATACCTACGTCCCCGAATCTTAACTTACATTTTGCTTTAATAGTACGTAACCAAGTGTCCAAATCATGCCCAATTGTCCACGGTTGAAAAGCATAAATATAAGAAGCAAAGAAAATCGCGAATTACCATTTATTCACGACTATAAATGCAATAATGTGAGCGCAATTCTTAACACGAGAGATGATCTTACCTATCACATACCTTGGCTCAGGCGCACAACACAGGTTTCCTGCAGCTGACGACAGATGGTTTTGACCCAACCTTTGTTTGCAAACATAATGCTGCAGAACGGCACGAATTCATATCATAACATTTACGAAAGCTTGATTATTAATGACATTAAAACGATTATGTGCATCAAAATTATAATGAACATCAATTTGGCAATCAGTTTGAGGAAAATTACATGGTATGCAATACGCCTCTCACATCCATTGACGCTACACCCGTGGTGCTTTTTAATTTCTACTTTGATGTATCATTTCAAGTTCAACTTCAGATGTAAATGATTAAATGTAAGTTTGTTACCTCAAGTATAGCCATGTTTAATTGATTAAAACATCCAATGTTTCTACACCATAATCCAACTTCTAAAGACTTGTTGACTTGGAGTTAAATTCTTAACAACTTTTGAAGCTTCAGTAGTAAAGGTTAGGATCATTGTAAATTGCATCACTTCCTTATTTCTGTAACTTTAAAATGCTATGAACTGGAGAGTAATTCCGGAAAATCTCTGCTAATTCTGTAATCTTCTGCCCCCCTCCCCCCCCTCTCTCTCTCTCTCTCTCTCTCTCTCTCTCTCTCTCTCTCTCTCTCAGGAATCTGAATCTAGGGAACCCACAAGCTTGCAAATAATTAACCTAAGTACTTTTTACGAAAAATATAACTGACCCTCTGTAACTTCAGCTTTAATGTCCAGTAGGTCTAATTAAACAACTGCTCGTGGTGATAGAGATGTGTGCTGCACAATTCAAATGGCGTGTTAAATGAAGCGCTCCATTGGAAATTAACCAAAGCGTGGCAACATCTATGTGTGAGATATCCCACTGAGACACCGTGACCGGCGAATAATGTGTGCTTTCGCCACGGTCCGCTAGGAACCGCTCTGTGTCAGACCGGCAATGACTGCTGCAATCTCGTGTGCTCTTGTTGCACTGCGTTTTGTTATAGTTGGACCATTAATAGAAGTCCGCACTTGCCGCACTATTTGCTGCCAGTAAACAGAAAATTACTGAATTACATATTTCGGCCAAACTTCCGCAGACCAACCCCGTCAAAAATTAATAAAATGACATTGAAACGGTGTAAAAGCTACTCTAGTGTTCCCTATAGTCGAAAAGCTCCCTGATATTGCATCAGAGAAACATATTTACTGTCGACTGTGGTCACCTGTAGTAGAAGACTTTAACTTACGGCTGGTAATGTTAGCTTAGCGTTGGCTAGGTTAGGTTAGGTTAGGTGTAGCTTACTTTTATAGGTTCGAGGATCAAATCGAGAAAGGTGAGGGACAAGGAGAGTGTAGAGGAAGGGAGAAGAGCTGAAGTGTGTAGAAACTGCGTTTCAATGCCCTTTTTCGTGAGCGTTATCTCTAAAATTTTCGATTTTTTGAGGAACTTTGAGAATTTTTTGGCGGTTTGAGACATTTTGGGAAGCTAGAATTTTGGGTACATATTTATACGTGCCTAACGAATATTTGGGATACCTTTTTTCGAGGGGTTTGGTCTGCGGAAGTTTGACCCATATTTCTCAAACTTTAATTCCTACTTTATCAAAAGTCCTAATGGGCCTAAGTTTGACAGACACTGTTCAACGGTAGTCGACGACATTTCATTGTGTTTGAAAACACTATCTAAAACAGCGTTCATAATTTCATCACACCAGGAACTTCATATGAATTATGCAATTAAAGCAGTTAGCCTTAACTTGCGGATATTAATATGCTTGGCCTTTGCCTTTGCCACTGCATTTTGCGTTATTAACATAAATGTAGAAAACCTTTTAGTAAACATCTCGTACAAGTAACAATTTATGCAGGCGCTCTTGTATGGAATTACAGTTGATTGTTTTAATTTTTAGTGCGTCAAAAGCTTTGTAACACTCAACACTTGCAAGCTTTTATTAGGCTCAGTCTGCCTTAAAACTTCCATATTTTAACCGAAGAGACAAATTTGCTTTTCTCAACGGGGACGAACAAAAGGACAACAAGGCAAATAATGTGGTGCATTAAGTTCGAAGGCTCTATAAATAATGCTTTCAATTTTCAGTCTAGGTGGCTCAGCTGTTTCGACCCTGGCCTACTGATTCCAAGGTCAGGGGCCCAAATGTGTCCCAAAACGATGGTTTCCATCTGCTTAAAGGTGACAGTCCCTGTCAGGAGATTAACTGTCATGTAAAGAATCTCCCGCGGAACGAAATTCCGGCACACCGGTAGCGCTGATATGATCCTGGCAATTGACGTCATTAAGGAACAAACGTTTTATTAATTGTGTAAACTGTTTCAAAAGCTTTCTCTTCTAGGCGAGATACACATATAAATACGTTTTGTTGTGCACGCAACAATATTGTAGCAAAATGACAAGCTCAGTCTGGTTACTTTTCTATCACTTTATCATCTAACATTTTATCATAAATACACAGTTTTCTTCTGCCTGTGTCGTTAACACAGTCTACAATCTTTCGGGCTATCGCAACTCACTTTCTGCTCAGTCCTTTCAGCGTCTTTCTTCACTTTCTCTGTCTCTCATACACTCACTACGATGATGCAATCACTCGATGCCCAATAGAATCTTCTTCACAACGACCGACGTATCTTTCGAGATGACACACACACGCACAGCTGTCTCGCACTCACTACCACACTGATTGACACATGTCTGTCTGTAAACTCAGTCACTGCTGTTTCCTGGTCTCCTTATATAGTAGGGAAGACGTCATATGGACTTTTCTCGACACGCACCGCCAAATACGCAGCCAGATCTCTCTCGAAGACACTAAAATATCGCTTTTGGCTCTACCACCTCGATTGATGTTACTCGCCGGCACGGCATGTGATGTGAAATAGCTTGATCCCATCTGTAGAGCCCGACGTCACAATACGTTAGGCCAATGCGATAGACAAAGTATTAAAGTGTGTGTCGCTACTTAAGAAATTATTTGAAAGTTCATGTTCATTGCACAGACGAGAGAACAAATGGATAGCTCCATATCACTTGAAAGTAAGAATAGGTATATGAAGATGCAAACCAATAACAAAAGTAGGTCAGAACTGCTTATCGGTACAGAAACAGTTTATTTTATATAAATGTACTACTTCGCAACCTCCACATTTCTTGTGCCGTAAGTTTTTGTCTGTTAAAATTTACTAATCATGCAGAAACTTTCTAAAGGAAGCGAGCTTCGTAGCACTTTAGCAGAAAGTTCAAGACACTAATTCTATTTATGATGCGAATATGTTAAACATATGATACGAGTAATTTAATCAATATAGTTTATGTAATTTTTATGAAAATAAAGATGTTCTAAATATTTTCCATGTAAAAGGTAGCAAATGTTGTAGCGAATTTTCTTGAATATATTTGTGTCGTATCTTCGGAAAATGCTAAACTTAAATGCTATGTTTGGTATTTAACAACCTTCCGTTTTATCCATAGACAAACAAAGTTAGACATATCCGTTCACAAAAATAAAACATACTTTTTTTCTAAGTTTGTTAAAGTGCAAACGTGATATTTAAAGGACTGGAAAACAATTTTCTAAATATTTTAATGTTAAAAACTTTGACTTAAAAATGCCTTTAATATGAGTAAATAATAATTATTAAAAATTATTAAATAGCATATTGGAGTAATTATTATTTATTTATGCCAGCTAACTTACTGTTGGTCTTTGTAAACACGCAAGCGGTGTGCGGGCAATGTTTGAGATATAGAATTGCAACTGAAAAATTCAATGCCACAACTGGGATTTGAACCGCAGACTGCTAACAGTGCTGCCATTCGTATACATACATTACGTTATAGGCAGCAGTTATTAAATGTCCCATGTTCATCTCAGTTTTCCTTTTTTTTTCAGAAAAGTCCCTTTGTCCCTTCCTGAAAAATATTTGTCAAAATTATCCACAATATGGGACAAATCCCCGGGTTGGCAACACTGTCTGAAAGTAGTTGTAACGGTTAAACCAGGGTTAAACAAACCCAGTTTTAGCAGCGCTTTCGAGTGGTTCATGATCTGAATCTTCACGGGGGCTGAGAAATAAATTAGTGAACCATCCACAGTGTAACTAGCGTGCTTAGTGCGGGTGTAACGAGTTTTACGTCTCGATTGGAACTTAACAAGCTCGAACCACCAAGACCAGTTCTGAATATTGAACAAATACAAAATCTGATTGAGGATCAGATGGAAGGTCATGCATAGCAATTTTTCGATTTATATAATTCATGTTCTTTTCACGTATCGTCAGGTGAATTTCAGAATCAACTGTCATGTCCATATGCTAATTTTGAAAATATATTATGCCGTCCTCCCACATTTACGAGCCACGAGCCACCACTGATGGGCTGATACTACTATTTCCATCTTTATCATTGTTTTCGTCTATAAAATATTCCTTATACTGCAACTCTTATAGATTACAAGCATCTTCTTCAGCACACTCCCAGCTAATCTGATGAATGAGTTGGTCATAATTGAGCCTTTTTATACCTTCATATACTGGTTTAACTACGTTATTAGAAATGTCCATGTAAATTAACCCTCGATTTCCAGTATCATCTGCCTCTGTTACCAAGTAAACCTTCTGCGTTTCACCTTGTGCATTTGAAGGACCTTTATTTGTTGTGGCAATGATTTCAATTATATCAGTCTCATAACCAGAACAACCAGTACTGAAAATACCGGTACTATAGTATATATTCTTGTTAACAACTAATGTGTTAACACTTTCTGCAACTTTTGTTACCCCCACCCCCTTAACTGCAACAAACCATCCACATTCATGTGAGTGTTTTCTTGTTAACCCTTTTGTAAAGATAGGCTTATTTCGATAGTCGTTTTCACACTCTGCGGTGGCGTTGCAGGACAGTTTTTGGAGCATTAAGAAACATTGTGTAATTAAACCAGTTTGTCACTTCATGTTTTCTTACTCCTTTAAAGTTATCCCTTTGTCATTTTCCGTTCAATAATACAACCTAAACCCAAGAACACTCAGTTAGATTTTCCACCATTATTTTCTTTATGACAATATTATTAATTTTTTAGCTATGAGTTGCAATTCTTATTTCAGAGTTATTGAACAAAATGTAATAAATGCTTAAGTGCATACGCCTATAGAAGAGATATCATACATAAGAACACTAAATTATTTGCGACAAAGTATTCGTAATTTTAGCACACCTACGCGAAGATAAGTACACTCTCGGATTCACTATTGGACAGACAATTCCTATGAAACTGCACTACACATCGTTAATGAATTTAACATATTCAATAATATTCGGATGTGTGACTTTTGTATTTATAATAAACTGGTCTCTTTGAATAAATCTAAGTATTATTAAAAAAAAGTGGAACCTGATCCTGATCCTTATATTTACTCATATAATCACCAAATGACCGTGTACATTTTTTCAAATCCTGATGTTATAAAACGAATTAAAGACCTATAAACTATGGCTCCTTGAATATAAATAAGTTAATCAATTAAAATAATTTTCTGTGCTGATGCATGTTATTTAGGATAGAAAATATTTTCCGAAGAACTCACAAACACCCTACTCATCCTCCGGGGGAAAAAAAAAACTTTCTATCGTAAAACAGCTAAATTTATTGTTATTTTAACCTATAAGTGGAAACCATTTAGTGCTCGGACAGACTACAAGTAAATACAAAGTTATCATTTCTTCCTTCACCATATTATTTAGTTACCTTGAATTTTAGGTGTTTTCAAAATACTAATGTGTGAAAATGGTCACCCAAAAAATTAACGCTGGGCTCTGCGACTGAACACCAGAATGAAAAAACTAATTGTGTTTAAATAGGTACTGATAAGGTCGCTTGGTCTGTTGTATGTATTGTTGGGCGCTTTGTAAACGCTACCGACACAACCAACAATCGCTGAGCTGCCAGATGTACGCATTCCATGATATGCTTCATTACTCATACTCACATACGAGTTTTCACAAACCAAGGAATATAAGACAATGATACGTGGTTTCACTATTCATCACATACGAGGTATCAAAATGATTTTGGACAGAGCTTGACATCCGAAAAATCACATATTTCAAGTTTTTGCGTGAACAAAATGTTTGTAAGGTACGGGTTGTCGACAGAAGAAAGAACTTTCTTTTCTGAACCGATTCATATATAAAAAAAACTTATTTTCGGTCAAAAGTGTAGATACGAGGTGTCACTTCTTCAATGGCGTTATTTAATGCCATATAGTGATAACATAAAAAATTGGAGAAAATAATGTAGTGACAAGTTTAATTTTCGATTTGGCGTGGAATGACTCATATGCACCGCAGTTGGCCAATACGCCCATTGACGCCGTGCCAGTACGCTGAAAACTAGTTCAGTGTGAGCTTTTGCTTGATGCACACAGGACAATAGCTGCATCGGGGACTGCAGAAATGGCGGACTGGACCCACGTATTCTGCAAAGGTGTTTTGAATCCGAATGGGATGTACAATTTATATGCAAAGTTTTGGCAGTACCAACTTGAGTACCTAGTTGTGCTAGTGCCAGTAGTATGCAGTCAGTATATTGTGTTGAAAAAAAAAATCTGATGTGTTGCACTCACATGACTTTCTCTACTCTTGTACTAACCATTCATACAAACTCTTATTCCTTTATCTCGTTCGTGCTACTTGAGATAAACATTTACAGAAATTATCTTATTGCTTATTTCCCAGTAGGGGGAAGGGGAATATTAGAATACAGTAGGCTTTGAGCGATAGTCAAATCGTTTAAGATGAGATCCCGTTCTCTTTCACACTTAACATATAATGAAATGAACAACGATGTTGCATTTAACGAAAGCTTGTTTTCCGAAACTGATACAAATAACAAGGAATATCTCCGAAATGGTTCACTCTACAAAACTTTTATTCAGATATAAATTATGTGTTTTAGTGAGATCTACATTTTTTGTACAGCAAGATTTTGTCTATCTATCAAAGGTCATCTAGAGTAAACAGGACTACGTATACATTTAATTTGTCATAAAAATATCCTAAACATATGCAATTTTAATCAAAATTGTTAGAGCCGTTTTCAAAAAACTCAAAATTTTCGAAAAATTTTTCATGTAAAGGGTAGTTTAGGGTGGGGCTATTTTCTTCAAAATATTCGTGTCGCATTTCTGAGAAACATTAAACTCAAATACTAACTTTGGTTTTTAAGTGTCTTTTCGTTTTTGAGTTATGCTGTCCACAGACTCACACAGACACCAGTGACAGTCACAGACACACACATACACAGACCTTCTTCTAAAAATGACTCTTTTTGATTCAGGGTGTCTCAAAACATATATTTCTGGTGAAATCTGAGCATCGAATTCTTGGCTGGAATACAATACTTCATCTACTTACCGGTAGAGAAACTAAAAATACAATACACACAGACTGTATGCGGGGAGCTTAATAGTAGAAGGAATTGCCAAATTCTATTACTAATTAGGTTTTATATTTCACTTATTTAAAAATTATCCAAGTAAATATTCTCTTATTTAATTTCAATTCCATAAAGCTGAGAATTTCACCTCAAGAATTAAGAGAGTTTGAAAGCTATTGTATCTACAGTGTTACGCCTTTTGTCAATACATATAAGTTCAAATCAAAACAACTATCATAAATACAGTGTAATTTTGTTTTTGTTATTTATTCTAATATTTCACTTTTATATTTTACATATTGAATTATGATGTAATAAAATATACCTTTGTTCAAGAGGTTATTCTTCACATTTTGTGAACACTAGCCTAGGGGCTACAGTAAGTTTAGTTATCTCCATTAGGGGAGTCAGTCTATAAGAAAACTATAACAGAATTTCATTATTTTAGCCAACTTGGATTACTACATAAATGGATAAATATCCTTTTATTTATACTACCTGACACTCTAAGAACCACTGGTCCATTCATCAAACCTATATACGAGTATCAGGGCTTGACAGCTGGTGTTCACAGAGCGCAGTCTGCTCAAGGCCTTGCACCGATAACCAGGGAGCGGGGTTTTAGTAGATAAACACAGAAATGATATTAACAGCACGGAGTATAGGGCCGACAGCTAGCGTGAGGGTTGAGGAAACGACACGCCCACCCCTACACAACAGCCTGTTTCTTGCGACTGTCGTATGTTATATTTGGTTGTTTTCTTTTTTTCTTGTCTCTATTGTGCCTGTCCAATAACACAAAATGGTTTACTACTTGTTAGGGACGGGACTTCCTATATGAAGAAAGCTGCCACAGCAATACAGTGAGCATTTCCAAAACTAAAACTTGTCTCCACCGAGTTGCGGAAGAAATTATATCCTCTTTTCCGGATGTAAATGCTTTTATAGCCAATACGAAAAAGATATTTCGCAAAACACCCTCCAAAGTCAAGATACTTAAACAGATGGCACCTGGAATTCCCTTGCCTCCACAACCAAATGTAAATTGGTGGCTACAGGCTGCAGTATATTATACTCAATATTACCACAGAATTTAAACTTAATAAAAGCCTGCGACGTGCAGAAAAATGTCGCAATACGTGCAGTGAAGTAGATAGGTAATTACACCAGCCTTGTTTGAAGGTCTTTTATACATTCAGAAGAATTTCAGTAATATAGTAACCACAATAACATATTAAATCGTCAGCTTCAAAAATTCTCGAGACTATTAAGACAATTGAACAAGTTTCAGAGACACAGAGTCATGTTTTTGTACGCTCCTGTTACGTCTGGCACGTAGTTTTTCAAAATACAAAACTTTCTGCGAGCAAATCGGATGCAACTTACCTACATTCCATAAATACATTATTGCGCATTGCAGTAACCACTCAAATTATTCTAGCTAAAACTCTTGAGATTAAAACCTTCATAAAAACGAAGTTAATTGCGCTCTTCAAATGAGTAAACATTCATTATTTGCTGCCTAGTAAAGCCCCTTAACCCTGGTATTCCTACCTTTGAAGCAGGGTGTACTCTGTGCTGTCTTCCAGTCTAATTGTTCACAAGGTCGTGCAACGTCGTCGGCGCTTCTACTTCCCGTTGTAGGTGCACGGTTAACTTGGATTTCTTACTAAAACCCCGCTCCCTGCTGATAACTTATGCCTAACAGTTGCAAAAGTGAAGATCGCTCAAGGCTTCAGCGGGTCGCCCAGGCCTGCTATATATAGTTATATAGTTATGTTCATAGCATTAATAGGTCTACGTCATTTCTTGCGCGGGCCACTCTAGCCCAGTTGTACTCTAAACTGCGTGTAATCTTGGCACGCTGTCCTGGGGAGATTTGGGGATGCGTTGGTATACTTTATTACTCTATTAGTTAATATCAGTCAAATGCCCAACTTGTCGCGGATGGACTATAACCCAATGTAATTGCTCAGCGTTAATAAGCAACGAAGCCCAATTAAGTTCATGGATACAGCAAAAGTAAGAAGGTATACCAACTTAGTATTAGGACCTTGATATTTCTATAAAGAATGTTAGAATCCTGTACAAAAAGGGGGCTAACTAGAACGTAAACTGCAAAATAAAGGTATAAAAACTGACGTGCTGTACTCACATGACTCTCTCTCCTCTTGTACTAACTATTGTTACAAACTCTTACTCTTCTATCTTCTTCATGTTATTCGAGGTAAACTTTTGTAGAAATTAGGTTAGTAGTAATTATCTTGTAGGCGCAAGGGGAATATGGGAATACAGCAAGGTTTGAGCGATATCAGACCTTTTAAACGTGGTCACAATATGAAGACTGAAATTTCTTTCGCTTTACGGCCAAGAGATAAAAATTGTATAACAACCTTCTGTTTCAGAAACGTGTACGTATTGGAAAATTCACACAATAACAAGGAACATCTCCGAAATGGTTCATTCCACAAAAATACACAAATACATTGGACATAACTCGCGTGTTTTAACGAGATCTATATTTTTCTAGAATAATATTTGATCTGTCTCTTACGATTTACAAGTTTTACACAGGTCATCAGGAATAAGCAGGACAACATGGACTATAGCGAGAAAATTCAAAATATATATTTCATTTGCCATAAAAATGTCTTAAACATGCGATATTTAACCTAAATCGTTAGAGCCATTTTGGAGAAAATCAAAGCTTTGGAAAAATGTTCCATACAGGGGGATAGTTTACCACAGAAGAATTTTCGTCAAAATCTTCATGTTCATCCTTTCGCTGACCTTTCCTTTTTGAGTTATGCTGTTCAGATAGACAGACAGACCAACCGACAGACAGACAGACAGACACACATATACACGTCCGTTTCCCTTCCTAAAAATGCTTTCTTTTTTATTCAGGGGACCTCAAAACATATATTTCGGGCGATATCTCGAAATTACATTTTTGAGCCAAATACAATACTTCGCTTACTTACTATACGTAGTATACCTAGTGAAAATAGAAGTACTTTACGAAACTAAGAAGAGACTAAATATGGAAAAATACATATTCCGTGTAGAGGAGTACAACAAACCAAAATCAATAGCAGGTATGTTGCTAACTGTTTATACAAAATGGTAACAAGATATTACATTGCATACATCTATGAATTAATATTCATTTATAAATGAAAGAACAATAAGATTACAAATCCCAAGATGACACTTAAGTAAAATTGGAGTATACCAGGCAAGGGAGGGCAGATGACAAGGAATTGAACTATTTTTGCAATCAACTACAAGAAAGAACGAAGTATGTAAAACTGGTCTACTTTGATTGGAAAAGCTATTGGAGCCATCTTACTACAGACGAGGTGGAAAATATAACCAAAAAGAAAAAAAGACTCAGAGGAAGTATTCATGTTTTACCTAGTACAATAGGAAAGTATTTAGACTTTACCAAAGACAATTGCAAGTTTACCTAATGAATGTAATAACTAGAGGGCGGATTTATATGCACTAAACATCATAAATATATGCATGATACTATGCAGCAAAAAAGTTGAAAATATGCTCTTAAAATTAAAAAATATGCCCCAAAACGTATTTTCTTCTAATAGTAAAATGTACTATTTCCTCGCATTTTTTATGAAGCAACAACTGTAATATTATCTATCTTTTGCTCCTAGTTAAAGTTAATAATATTTTATATTGTCATTCTCATTAATCTTATGATAATCGTATGAGGGTACTGGGGTTAGAACCCCAGTTTTTGCAGCTTAGAGTTCTTAGTACATTTAATCTTCTGAGGCATTCACTTCTCATAGCATCTATGTGATGTTTCCAGCTTAGAGTTACATCAAATGTTAATCCTAAAATCTCGATATTCTTCACTGAGTCGATTATCTTGTTATCCATGCAGGTTGTGGGGTTTCAGATACATTTTAACCAACATCCTTAGAGCCATTTTCAAGAAAAGCCAAATTTTTTTAACATTTTCCATGTGAACGGTAGTTTAGGGTTGGGCTATTTTCTTTCAAATCTTCCTTTCGCATTCTAGAAAGACCTTAAACTCAAATACCAACTTTGGTTTTTAACCGACTTTTCGTTTTTGAGTTATGCTGTCCAATATGTGACAGACAGACAGACAGACACACACACACACACAGACACACACACACACACACACACACACACACACACACACACACACACACACACACACACACACGGAACTTTTTCTAAAAATGGTTTTTGTTTTAGATTCGGGGGCCTCAGAACATATATTTCCGGTGAAGTCTCCCCATCGATTTTTTGGGTGGGATACAACACTTCCTCTAATTTACTATACGTAATAGAGAAAGTAAAAAGCTCATAGATCGAACCTCTCGTAGAGATGGAAGTTCTTGGGTTCCACTTATAAACTTTGAGCCAATATTACTACAAGTCATTTAAAACTGATAACAAAGCTATTTTAGAACAAGTGTAAACTGGCTTTAGAAAAGCGCGCTCTTGCAGCAATAACGTTTTTGGTGTTAAGGAAATTTCTAAAAAAGGCGGGAGGTCGACTTACAGTCATTTACCGTGAAAATACTTTTTTATGAATAGAACTATTTTATACTAAACAATGTACAAAGTGTGACACTCCTGGCACATTTCAGAGGTGGTTATAGCAGTATATACATTTATAGGTATAAGAAAGGTTATACTACAGAGGGAACCACCTAGGACGCTATAACCTACGTAAGTCTGTAGTAACTAACATCCACAGGAGAATGGAGTGAAGTGACGGAATCACAAGAAGCTATAGACCATTGGGAGTATATCGCAGACCATAGGCAGACAATCATAATTAACCCTCAGCTGGTAGAGTGTGGCCAAAATGGGACCTGCAATTGTTAAAATCATTACAAACAATCCAATATTGGCTTACCACGCCTAAAATTCCGCGTAATCCATCTTTAAAATATTGTTAAAAGCTACACAAGGCGGAAGTGTAGCTCTGCTCGTGCATTATTATCCAATGTTCGTTTGTTTCATTGTCGGCACTATTTTGATAAGTGTGACCCCCACCCTGCCTTGAAGGTAAGATGCTTCCTTCCTTCCTTCCTTACTTCCTTCCTTCCTTCCTTCCTTCCTTCCTTCCTTCCTTCCTTCCTTCCTTTCTTCCTTCCTTCCTTCCTTCCTTTCTTCCTTCCTTCCTTCCTTCCTTCCTCCCTTCCTCCCTCCCTCCTCCCTCCCTCCCTCCCTCCCTTCCTTCCTTCCTTCCTTCCTTCCTTCCTTCCTGCCTTCCTTCCTTCCTCCCTCCCTCCCTTCCTCCCTTCCTCCCTCTCTCCCTCTCTCCCTTCCTTCCAACAGGATTCAATCAATGGTAGCATTTTGTATAATACAGGTTTTCAATTAAAGCACAATTTCTTCCATTATCCATTTACTGCTATTCTCTTCCTTACTGCAAGATCAGGCAACGGTATTTGATGGGTTGTGGCTGAGTTGTGGGTTATCACTGTGTCAAAATTTCTTTTCTGGTGTTGGGGCTACCCAGTGAAGACTCACCTCAAAGTGGGCATTCCAGGGGGTGTTGGAGGTCTTGTGAGTCCCTCACTTATGTGTGTTCATTTCAAAGTGTGCCATATGATCAGCGCTTTAAGTCTAGCACGGATTTGAATCTAGGTAATGGTGTTAGTCGTTCCTTCTTTCTTTCTTTCTTCCTTCCTTCCTTCCTCCCTCCCTCGCTCCCTCCTTCCTTCTCTCTCTCTCTTTCTCTCTTTCTGTCTTTCTCTCTCTCTTTCTTTCTGTCTGTCTTTCTTTATTTCTTTATTTCTTTCTATCCTTCTTTGCTTCCTTCTTTCTTTCCTTCCTTCTTTCGTTCTTTCTTTCTTTCGTTCTTTCTTTCTTTCTTTCTTCCTTTCCTTCCTTCCTTCCTTCTTTCTTTCTTTCTTTCTTTTTTCTTCCCTTCCTTCCTTCTTTCTTACTTCCTTTCTTTCTTTCCTTCCTTCTTTCTTTCAATCTTTCTTTCTTTCTTTCTTTGTTTCTTTCTTTCTTTCCTTCTTTCTATCTGTCTGTCTGTCTGTCTTTCTTTCTTTTTGTTTGTTTCTTTCTTTTTTCTTCCTTACTTTCAATAAAAGTCTGCGATTTAAGGATGAAATGTTAAGGCGCGTAAGCCTGGAAAGCCCACTAATCAAAATGAGGTAAATTCCAAGGGTCCGCACGCTTAAAAACACAGGAAATCTGAGAACTTAAGACAGTCTTCACGTAAACGTCGTACAGTGTTCATGTAATCGTCGGACAGTTTTCATATGATCGTCAACACAGTTTTCCTACCGTTTTCAAAGAGTCGTCATGTGATCGCCGTACACTCTTCATGTAATCAAATACAGTCTTTCTGCAGTCTTCATATCGTCGTAATATTCTGAATTACGTTCCTCATCCAGCTTCAAACAATCGCGCAGCCTAATAGTAAAAGAAGGCGTTGATGCAAAATAATGAAACACCGCCAGTCAGTGCGCCAAATTAACCAAATATGATTATTGCAGCGTAGAAGTGCGTCGCGTAGTATTGTAGTTCGCGAAATGTGGAAGGAGCTTAGTGCGAGAGGCGAAAAGAATAATTGTGCAGCGATATTGTGCCTTCTTATATCGCGTTGTCAGTGCCGTAAATTGGAAGCAAAATGACAGTGTTTTGACAAGGACGCTAACGTTCAACTCATGATGAACATGAATGTAAAACGTATTCTATAAATTTCGGGGATGCTACTCCTGAATAAAACCCCACAAACTGTTTTCGGTGCTTTTCCCACCACCTGAGGTTATCACTCCTTTTACCAAAGGATAGGGTCCAGCTACGAACGAGCCAAAGATTACACTAGCCGAGGACCGGCATGGATCCCAGGACTGACGGAGAAAACAAGCTAGCCGGAGCCACCAAGGAGGAGAACACTACAGTGAGGTACGAACCAGGTATTGTCTCATCCTCCAGTTTTGCACCCCATTCATAACACCTATGGTGGCCGTAGGTGGAGGACGCAGCGGCTGGGCGGTAAGGTTTGGCCTGGAAGGACTGTTGCAATGAGGTTATTTGTTATTAAGAAAAATTACAGGTGGTGCAATACTCCTGTTATCCGAGGCCGAACACCAAAGCACAACATTGTAACCCATTTCCCTGGGGTCTATGGACTTGCAAGACAGATTCCTGTTTGCCACCACAAAATTCTTGGGCATTGGTTTTCAGTAACGACATAGTAGTCGTTATTGTCCCACACATCAAAAAACAGAAAGAGGGTTAATCACCTATTCCCGAGCGGACAAAGCTTCCTTCTTGCGTGGCACCAATGAGCAAGAGATAAAGACACTCTTTGGCCTGCTCTATCGGACAGGGGTTATCAAAAGTGCACTCGAAAAGCTAGTTGGACTTCATGCAGAGGATGGTCTGAAGTATACAGCAAATTTATGCAAACTGTGTAAATTGCACAAAATCCACTATGTGGAGATAGAGTTTCTGTATGACTCCGATATTCCTTACACATGATTAGTTACAAAAACAGTTTTAAAACCTAAGTTCTCTTTTGACATGATGTATTGCAATTCAGTTATGACTATATAACGTTCATGACATTTGTAATTATATTATTTGAGTGTTATACTGAGTTCTTTTAAATATTGGATTAAACAGCATCTATATTTCAGACATTGCTGTTTATTGGGTTCATATGACCCCACCCTACATTTATGTCATACTTATCTCACCCTACTAGTTGAGGGTTAAGTGATTTTTTCCTGCTTTCGTGCATCGTTTAAGTAGATGGTATCATCAAGTGATTTCAGAACCGGTGCTGTAAGAACTCCAGAAGAAAAAAAAACATGAAAAAGCTCACTCATGCGGCTTATATTACATCTGAATGTGTCCTCGAAGCAATGGCCCTCTTAACTGCCAAATTCGCTTTTTTTATTTTTACATGGTAGATCCCGAACAGAATTTTACATGTATTAATACAAATCAGTATAACACATCCAAGAGCCAAGCTCATGCACTACATTTATGACTAAACAACCACAACTACGGAAACCGGAAGCAAAAATTTTAGGAAGTTAGCACCACCGTCAGATAAACGCTCACTATGGACTACGGTCAAGAATGAGGTGATACCGCAGCCGCGTGAGCGAGTCGCATTCGGGAAGTCCCAGGTTCGATCCTAGGTGGCCGCGCACTCTCTAATTGCGGTTTTCCTTGGTTTTTCCTTGTCACGTGAACTTGGGGTGCTTAGTTTCATTTTACGGCTCCCTTTAATCCTTCCCTTGCTCATTTAATTTCCTTTGTTAGTTTTCTGGTCTGGTTGTCGGACCTGAATGGTTCGAGCAGCTATGGACAGCTGGTGCAGTTGTTTGCGCCTGGTAAACCTTTCACACTTGTCTCTGCTGGTGGTAGCTGCGTGCCGCTGTCCGGGTCGTGACGTTCATTCGACGGTTTCTACGCTGAGGAGTTTCAGGTAGTGTGCCTCGTGGTTGTCCATCAACTTTAGGAACTCACGGCCGTTTCTTTAGCGCCCCCTTTACTATCCCGTGGCTTTTCTTCTGGCTTGTGGTTTCCCTTCACTTCATCTCTAACTCCTAGCGGGTAACCTGGAATAGAACCGGCTCACAGGAAACAAGACCTTCGGTACATATCTCACACCTCATACCGATTAGTGCTCTATAAACAAGGAAGAAAACACAAAGATAAATCAAGCTGATGCCTATGGTTATCAAAAGGATGCAAAAAAGTAAACTCTGAAGAAAAAGTTCCGCATTGCTCCCGTAGCTAGTCTGCTTTCTGTGCGTCACGTACCGGGTTCAATTTCCGGATGGACTCGGGAAATGTTTCCTTCAACAAGAACATTTTTCGGTGTGCTCGGATACTGGGATGATTGTGTTTGTGTACGTGGTAGCGGTTATTTAATAAGAAATTCTCCTACAGTAACATTTCATGATAGCTGACGAGAAAAACACAGACCAGGCGTTCCAGGTCATATAACCACATGGCACTAATCTAATACATATTAAAGTTTTGATGTAAGATGGATTAGCTGCGAAAATGTCACACGACTGGGAATATACACCTGAAAAAATATTAGCAACTAGGAATAAACAAGGAAACATACAACTTAATTACTACACTCTTGAAATAGGGAAAACCACATATCTGCTAAGGTTATTGCACTAAATGCGGATGCTTTCTCTAGCCCTCCCTCTTTAAATTTCTCAGTCTACCATTTTCACCTTCTCGCCTTCTCTTCTCATCTCATCCCTCCCCATTCTTCACTCTCCTGCCTGTGCAACCTCTTTCACATGTGCTGAGGTACATCTTTCTTTTATGGTTTTTTAAGGAATATTATATCAAACAAAGAACGCAAACTTGAACCCGTTTCTTATGTTTAAAACCACCACATTTCTTAGTAACGTATGGAATACAATCTTTATAATTTGTAATTGTATATCCTGTTTTAAGTAACAAAACTTGTAGGCACTACGTACACAATGTCCTTGTTAATTATGTTAGTACTGCATAATGAGCAAGAAATTTTAAACTGTTTAATTTTTGTTGTTTTCCCAAAACGGGAAAATGATTATTTCTGTTTGGTAAATTACACATAGAATTAATCCGAGAAAGTTAGGTTATAGTCGTATTAATGTATACTTACGCAAATTGTAATTAATTTTCCCATAAACAAATACACCTACAGTAGAATTTTACTCCCTTAACAGTTTAAAATGAGCACAATAGGAAAGAAAAAGAGAAACATTAATGCTACAACTAGAAAATAGAAAGTAGGTGAAGTGTTTGTATACGAGGAAATTCTGATTAGGAATGTTAATTACAGTAAGTGCTTATAGAGATGAGTGGATCGCATAGCACACAATTAAAGCCGCAATTTCTAATCACCTTACCGTGTCCATGAGGAATGTTCGGTTCAGTGCTGGTGGCCTCACTCTTGTCTCGGGGGAATACACCCACAGCATAACCGAGACTCCTAAACACGGTGCGGTTTTAAAGTTTGGCTTCACTAATAATCCTCCCGAAACCTTGGTCCAAAAATTAGTTGTTAACAAAAGAAGCCACAAGAAACAAATAATGACTTTGTACATGTCAAAATACGATCACAAGCTTAATAAGGAGTATTCTCGAGTCGAAAAACCCATGATTACTCGAGTCTTTGTCGTCACGCGATTGTCCAATTAATTATTATTAGACTTTTTCTGTGAGACTACGGTTTTTATGTCTTTAATTTGAGCATTATTAGTATACTTAATCTGTACTGTTGCAACCACTAGATGTAAGTTAAATAATGAATTAGTATTACATTGTTACAGAAATGCTCTTCGATTATCTTTTAATTATTACTTCTTTATTTCCAGTAATTGCATTAGATATGGTCTCAAACACAGTTATTCTCACAAATACACTTAATAACTCCTTTGTCTGTCTGTCTGTCTGTGGAACTACGGTCCTTTGAGTGTAGCCTTAGCCTACCGCCCGGCCGCTGTATCCTCCACCTCTGCCCACTACAAGCGTCCTGAACGGGGTCCAGTGCTGGAGAGCGGAATGTAGTCAGCGCCCCGAGTCCTCCCGGCTGGTATATACGGTCCTCGTAACCGGAGTTAATCATACAGAGGAACCAGGATGTGCGATCAGCCCAAAGCCTGGTGTGTGAGTGAGGAAGTGGATGATATGAAATGATGGCGAAAGATGGTAGGAAAGGTGATAAGGGAGTAATTGGTGGAATGATGGCAAAGGAAACCGGAGAACCCGGAGAAAACTCACCCCTGCACCGGTGTGTCCACCACACATCCCACATGCGGACGTTTGGAATCGTTTTGTAGAGAGTCAAGTGGTCTAACAGCTCGGCCACGGTTCGGCCCCAACAACTCTTTTACTTATGCAAAATTCACAAGCAACATTCAAAACTACTAAAATTAGTAGGCCTCCTAGCAACGAAGTGTCAGTGAAAGAACACCAATATACGGAATGCTTCCGGCGCGGAAGCTCGGAGTTCAGCTTGCACAGGTAGTTCGTGTAAACGTTACAATATTCTAAATACATTCTATAATATCAAACTTTGAGTTTATAAACCTCTGGCAACAAAGGCTGAAAATATATAACACAGAAATTGAACTTTCACTAAAGTGTTCAGTAGCCCACAGTAAGTGAGTTTTGCTGAAGTACCGTTGCATTTATAGGACAATTAGCTTTCTTTGCTCCATGTTCTTTGCATAGCTATCTGAAGTAGTTGTTGCAGGAAGACTGTTCTACTTTTATAATAAGACTCGAAAAGATAAATCTTCTCGAATGAAGTTTTACAAAATAATGACCGTGTCTGCTTTCCTTTCTTGAAATGAACATGGATATTAACGAAAGCTGATAAACAGAAGGTACAGGCTGCTGAAATGAGATTCCTAAGATTAGTAAACGGATGCAACCTTTTAGACAGAATCTCCAACGATAAAGGAAGAGAAGAATTAGAAATAGCTTCAGAAAGAAATTATAGATTGCAGAAACGAGTGAGAACAGCATTTTGAATGAACGTCACGAGAGAAGATCCCAAGAAAGTCATTTTACTACAGACCTAATAGAAAAATACATCCGAGAAGACCAAGGAAACGATGGCCAGGTACATATTGAAGCCGGAACAGACATTTGTGCCTAATCCTTGAAGTGGAGAAGAAGAGAATAAAACACACATATTTTGACTTTTCATAGGTGTCATCGAGCTTTTCAGCAAACAACCTACGGAATAGACACTGGCTTTAGCAATCAAGGAACAATTTATCTATTGTACCCAATTATGGAAGAAACAATTTATTTGAATGAGTTTAATAAATTATGTGTTTATTCCTTCTTAGTCCTTAGAATGGTGAAACATATTTTAAGGGGCAAACAGCTTGTTGTCCATCAAATTAAATATTATAATTTCAGACCATCCAGAAGGACTTAAACATGGGATCCGGATCTAGTTCAACTCCATTTGCTAAAATGAAGAACTCGCAGCAGTAAATGAACCATGGTTAGATTTCGTATAACAAAGCGAGCGATTCGGTTTAACGCTACGAAGACTTAGAAATTTTGGTATACAGGAAAATCCAGTTTCTTATTTGAATTAGCATATGTGGCTTTAGTTTCCATAAATTAATAAAGATAATTTTATGCCATGCTACTTCTATGCTACATTTGGTAGCTACGTCAACTTTAATTTTGATACTCGAGGGTTCTATTAGTTGCAATAGTTCATTAATATCCTAAAGGAAATGAAAAATATGAATACTGAGTGTTCATTTCAATGTGTGCCGTATGCTGTATGACGTCACGTTAGCCGCTGAGCCTAGATTTCAATTCGCCTACTTCTTCCGCAGACTCCTATGTTGGAGAAGCTGTCTATAAAATATGGCACCGGAGTTCGGCTTGAATGTGAGAAACCTGCAGTTGTAACAATGCTGCCACGCTAGACGATGTGTGTCCTACCATAACTTCTTTTACATTATGTTTTGTTTGGTCCATATCGAAGGTCCGTGAAAGATGTAAGTGGGGACTTATCATAGTCAACGTAATGCAATATTCATTAGGCAGCAATGTATGTTGTAGCTCCATTCTGCGAATGAAAACAGAACACTACACGTAATATATAGGCTTTGGTAGAGTGAGCGAGTGTGTCGGAAGGCCCGTCGACAACTTGGTCATTAGGGCCCCTGGATTTTGGTAGAGTTATGTAACAAAGTTTGAAATGTTTAGTCTCCTCCTCCTCCTCCTCCTCCTTCTTCTTCTTCTTCTTCTTCTTCTTCTTCTTCTTCTTCTTCTTCTTCTTCAACACGGCTTAGACCATTAGCCTATCCTGGCTCCAAAGCCTTCTTCCTTCCACCCTTTCCTCGGTCGTCTCATGTTCCCGTATCCTTGTGGTTGAAAGCTGTTTTGGGAATTGCATTTTCTTCCGTTCTATTTTAGTGTTGTTTCCAATTTATTCTGTATTCCGTTATGATTGTATTTAGTTGTCTAACTTTAATTGTTGTATTTGTCGTATTTGGTCTGTTTTGTTTGCTTCTTTCCTTTTTGCCTGGTCTTGTACACTCAGCTATGGCTTTAAGGAATTTCATTTCTGCTGTTTGTTTATTTTATATTGTACCACCATTAGCCATGTTTCTGAGCCGTATGTTAAAACTGGGACAGCCATTGTTTTATGCAGTTTTATTGTGGAACCGTTCCTTGCTTTATTCTTTAAGGTTATTTTTATTGTGCATGTTATGTACCTGAATATTTAATTTCGTTTTCAATGTTTATTTCAGTTCTATTTTGAGACTTGCTCAGATGTTATTTTTTAAAAATAGTTTATACCGAACTGGATGGATGCCTTTATATGGTTTTTTTTGCAGATATTGCTGATTTATGTGCTTTTTCTATTTGATATAGCTTATATGCCATTATTTGAAGCTCATTCTCGTTTTTTCCTATTTACATTTGATTATATGTGTATATCATTGCTTTTACTGACCTTTTCCCTAAATTAATTCCTCCTATTGTTTGTTGTTTCCATGTCATCATGTGGCCTATATATATAAATTAAAACGAGCGGTTAACATTGGGCATCCTTGTCTAACCCCTATTAAAATCAGTAGTGGTTATTTGTATTACATTTTATTTTACGATTTTGTATGTGACAATATGATGCACGTTGTCTAGTCTACGTTTTATGTTTGATGTATTCCCCAGACAACTTCACCGCACATAAAATATGTTAAATCCTTCCTCTATTTTCTGGGCCCTAATGACCAAGTTGTCGACGGGCCCGTAAACCCAACACACTCACTCACTCCTCTATTTTCTGGCACTCGCTTAAAAGATTGACCCAAAACAATGACGTTAACCTACACTTTCAAACGAACACTCCGCATTTATCTAAGTGATCTCTAATAAACTTAGCTTAAACGTTGCTTGAATGACAAAATATTGAAAAATATAAATACTAACAAATTACTTCTAGCCCACTACTCTTGCTGTAGCCTCACAGCCTTACATTCAATTTGTCTCTAGCTTAAATCGCACTCGGTTAGGGTGAATTATCTAGACAAAGGTTTTATCACAGTTTCTCCTTATCCCGAGAAGACGAATATCAGATCTCTCTGAGCTCTAGAAACCCAAGTCCCATTTGAGAATCGTTTCCTCCATTCACCTTTTGATGTGACCTACCCGGATAAAGGAGTTAAGCTACAAGGAAAAACGTGCTTTGAAATATTGAAGGGCTCCGATCGCATTGCAATTTTTTACATGCATCCTACAACTATTGCCATGTTGAAAAAGAAGATTATTCTGTTCGAAAAGTTTCCTTTACAGGTAATTCTTTTTCCAGGCTTTATGTATGAGTTGGTGGCTATTTTACTTTTTCAAGCAGTAAGGACACCAAAATCTTTCAGTATAAGCTCTATTTTCGACAAAAAGATCTCGATGAAGGTCTTAAACTATCTACAATTATTACCAGCATTTCGCACGAGAAGACAACAAGACTACACCTGTTTTATGTGAAACTTTTATACCGCTTTGCAGAGAAAAATTTAAAAACAAACTATTGGCAGAAATGTAGTTGCCATCCACTTACAGGAACCTATCCTTTAAAACACCTGATTGTAGACTTCATCTATCTGGTTGTAAATATTAAAGTTGATGAAAATGGCATCATACGTTGTGCACGGGGATTTCGTGTTCACTTGCAAAAAATACTAAAAATGAAAACCTAAAAAGAAATTTCCCATTCTACTTGCCAGAAAGAATAAGGGATATTACTGTGAATTATGTGCGACTTTTAATTACACTAGCCTTAAAAAAAAAAAAAAAAAAAAAAAAAAAAAAAAAAAAAAAAAAAAAATCCCCCCCTCCGGTTTGAGATCTGAAGGGTGATATTAACTAATTTCGATGTGCTAAATTGGATGTTGGTTACAATTTTTTCTCTATCACGTAAGGTTTTTCTACAAATGCTAAATGTTATAATGAAAATACGAAAAATGGTGTGTTTTATGTTAAAAGAGCGTTATAAAAATAAAGAATGAAACATTTCTCAGTAAGCAATAAAATATAGGTATATCTAAATACCTGAAAAAGAGGGTATGAAGTTACATTTTCCTTGCCCCGAAGGATGGCTGCGTTGATTTATGTTTATAGCCTGGTTGAGCGATTTCCCTTTTCAAGCATCAACAGCAGTTCACTAGCATTGCAACATTCCACCGACCCTGATATATTCTCTCCACCTCTTTGATTCCTTGATAGAATCTTTCACCTTCTTCATCACCAAGGGATCCTAAATTATCAGCAAAATAGTCTAGATGCGAATACAAAAGGTATTCATAAACCCAAGTATTCGTAACGTTTCTAGCATAATCCTCACAATTACTTCATATTGGAGTTCCTTTGTCTTTCCCAAAAACTTATTGACCACTTCTCTGAAAGCACATCAGTTATCTATCATTTATGACATCCAAAAATTCACTGTCCTTCATTAGCTACCCTATCTGAAGTCCATCCTCTTTTATCTTAGCTTCAGACATAACAGAAAGTTGACTACTCAAATATTTGAAACACGAACAATTTTTGTTCAATGCTTTCACGAATTGTTTCATAATACCCAGTTTTATATGCAATGGAGACAATAATTTTTTTTGTAGGGGGGTGGGTGGATCAACTAGACTGTCACGAATTGCATTTCTTCCCCTGGCATTAAAGTTTTTCTCTTAGGCTATTCTCTCGTTGTCCAATGTTTAACGCTATCTCTGCTGTCCCATTCGCATAAAAACATGGGTATTTTGTATAACCTCCTTGTTGTCCTAGTAAGATACTGGGTACCTTTAAGTCGCCGCACAACAGCCATTGATGTTCCTGGTAATTAATCTTTTCTATAATGGTTTCAAGGTTTCCATATGACTCTTAGGAAAACAATGTGCAAGCGGTATTGAGGCAAGTTCGCTTCTATTGTGCAATAAAACGGCTTTTAGGCTTCGTTTTGAAGCATCAATAAATAAAAATTAATGGTTGCTATCATATGTTGGTCTTCCTAGTGACCTGGTACATCAGTGTAATAAACAAACTGATCTTCCATCTTGAAGAACTTGGTAAATTTTCACCTTTAATCTTGATTCTATTAATTCGCTTCTTGGTTAAGACCTAAGTCTCTTACTAAGTCGTTCAGCGCTTCTTGACTAAAATGCTCTGACTTGTCTTCAACAGTGTGTATTGGGAAATACTCATCAACATTGGAATTTTCTGTTGACTCAGAGACTCTCAGGATCCTCTAGTTGAGTTGGTGGAATAGGAATAGGGAGATCTACTCCATGCGCCACAGGTCTTAAAGCTGATTCAAAACCATCCGGATATTTAACATTTTAATTTTTTTTAGTGTACCCAGGTATGTTGCACATGCTGAAGTAACAATCATCATAATGATCTTTTTGTTCGCATCATATCTTAGGAATCCCGAACTTCACTGATTTCTGTTTTCCATTGTACCACCACCTCAGTCTTTTACTACATATTTTGCAAACAGTATGTAGAGCCCATGTTTGATTTTGATCTCCTAGCTTAACATTAAAATATGCAAAATACACCTTTTTAATAAATGATGTAATGTCTGCTTCTTCAGCAAGAAAGAACCACACACGCAACAGAAGTAATTAGGATTGTCCACACATTTGCTGCTAGAAGAGTTTGAAGCCATTGTTAAAAATGTACCACGACGAACTAAAAATAAAAAAATAGAACTGATAAACCTTTTCCGGAAATTGCACTACCGATCACCACGAGCTATAAGAAGTAACTAAAGTTCAGATATATCTTAAGACATGTGTGTCCCTATAAGGCTGATAAATTAATGGATATTTGTCTAAGATTCAATGGTTGAAAACTTTATTGCCTGCACATGGTCGTGCAGAGATAAATAAATACTAACCGCTCGCACTCAAACTGCTTACGCTAGGCATCAGCTCATCACGGAAGAACATAAGCCGTGGCACATTTTGTAAATATATCGCATTTAGCTCTGGAGATCCACAATGAGTGTTATTCATCAAGTTATCAAATTAGAGACCTATAATAATCATAATTATAGTTTCATACATACGTATTACTGTAGAGCTCAGGTGTTCTGCTTAATTAATAAAATTTCGAATTGCATAAAAATAGTAAGTATTATGGAAAACAGTTATCATTTTCAAAATCAGCGCGTTCTTTTTTTTCCATATAAATACCCAATTTTCATAAAACCAGGGAAACTGTTGCAGACTAGTGTTATTCATGAACAATTGAATGCGCTTTGTAATTAGCAGACTCACATGCCTTTGATTTTTATCTCCAAAAAATCATTGATAAAACTTGCAAATGCTCTAATTGATAACACTGGTAAACTGAATTATTGGGAATATTTGTGACTTTAAATTTGAACGAAACTTCAGGCATGACGCAACACCTCTCGGCTGCATAATGCAACTTGAGCTCTAGCTAACCCTGAGTGAGCTGGCGAGGCACTCATGAAATGTTTGCCTGCTTCAACGCTAGATGTCAGACACGAGCTAACCAGGGACTTGGGAAACTTCGTCGTCCGACTCGAAAAATCAACAAATTATAGCAATAAAATTGTATCTACAATAGGAAATCTGAAGTATATATTAGTGACATATTCTGCAGATCGTTTAAAAAATTAAAGAACTCTTTTCACATCACATAGGTCATGATTAATTTGATTCTTTTTATAAAGCTAACTTTTAAAAGTCTGCAATTAAAATAGTATAACTGCATTAATAGTGGCATATGCCAAAGGTCACAAAATCTATAGTACTTGTATGGTAAAGTAACAAAATTAATGAATAAAATACCTGCAAAGCACGTCCATGTAAAATAATCATTTCATTGAACTTCACACCTCTTTAGGAAACTATCCATCATTGACTGTAGTTCAGTTTGAGAAAGGCTGAAAATTTCCTGGCGAATATTTTGATTTAATTCTTCTGTGTTAGAGTATAATTTAAACATTGTATACTGGTGATCTGATACGAATCTCAACATTATTCATGTTATGTTGAAATTACAGAAAAAATGGAAAAACTCACACCTAACTTTCTGGTTATTTAAATAAATTAATTTTTTTTTTCTTTTTTTTTTAAATTACAACTAAGCAAAGGCTTATCTAGTAATATTTTCTTCTTAAATAGGTTCACATATAAAGGCGAGTCTTCCATTGAAGGCTCCCATAGTTTACACATAGTTCTTGCGGTCTCACATTAAGTCATCTGGCTTTTTTCTTTTCAGTCTTCGAACTTCACAGTTACTAAGAACTTTCAACATCTCTTTGTTTTCATGGTGCTGCACTTTTAAATGATGTTTCGTTGCAGTCTTTTTTATTTCTTGTATAACAGTGTCGATTTTGAGATCTCTATGTATGTCATCATTTCGTACATACCATGGTGCATTAACTATTGCTCTCAAAACTTTATTTTGAAAAGTCTGTATGTGTTTTATGTTGGTCGACTTAGCGCAGCCCCAAAGCTGTATCCCATAGGTCCAGACTGGCTTTAACACCTGCTTGTAAATTAATAACTTATTGTATATGTCAAGTTCGGAATTTCTCCCAATGAGCCAATAAAGTTTCTTATATTTGATATTTAATTCTTTTCTTTTAGTTTCTATATGCTTTCTCCAATTTAATTTTGAGTCTAGTGTCATTCCTAGATACTTCACTGTTTGTGCTTGGGGAATAGTTTGGTTATTTATTTTTATTGGTAATATCTGAGTTTTCTTATTTGTAAAGTTAATATGTACAGATTTAGATTCATTTAATTTTATACGCCACTTCTTCGTCCACTCGTTAACCTTATTGACAGCTTTCTGTAATTTCTGTGTAGATTCCTCTACTGTATGTCCAACTGCCATAATTCCTGTATCATCAGCGAAGGTGGCCATGGTTGTATTATCTAGGTTTGGAATATCCCTAGTAAATATGAGGTATAGTACTGGCCCTAAGACGCTTCCTTGGGGTACTCCAGCAGCTATATTCTTTAATTCAGAGTATTCATTCCCATATTTAACTCGGAAACATCTCCCTTCAATGTATGATAACAATATTTGATAGAAGTGGTCAGGTAGATCTCGTTGGAGCTTAAAAATTAAACCTTTGTGCCAGACTTTATCAAACGCTTTGGCCACGTCCAGGAATACTCCAGAACATATTTTCTTTTCCTCTAACGTTCTTTCTATGACATCGACTATACGATGTACTTGATCAATTGTTGAATGTTTATTTCTAAATCCAAACTGGTGTTCTGGTATTAATTTACTTTCCTCTATTATAGGTTTTAATTGCTTTAACAATAACTTTTCAAACAGTTTAGCTAATTGGGATAGGAGTGAAATCGGTCTGTATGATTCCTTTTCATTAGGATTTTTTCCAGGTTTAAGGATCATGAGTACTTCTGCTACCTTCCATTGACTTGGGATATGTTTAAGTCTTAATGCAGTATTTATCATATGTAATAGCTTGATAAGAGCTTTTTGTGGCAATTCTTTAAGAATGTGTCCGGTGATTAAATCATATCCTGGCGCTTTTTTTGTATTTATATTCTGGTGGATTTCACGTTTTAATTCTTTGAGCGTTACACGCCTAAGATCTTTGCCTTCCCTTTTCTTCCCATGTTTAATGTCCTCTTCAGAAGTTTGTCCAGATAAAGGTTGAAAAATCTCTTCTAGATAGTTGGCAAATAGATCTGCTTTATCCTTATCACTCCTTGCCCATGATCCATCTCCTTTTTTTATTGGTGGAATTTGATTTATAGGTCTTTTGATACTGCTTGTTGCTTTCCATAAAGAGTAATCAGTATCTTTGTCTGCTGTTAGTCCTTTCATATAGATAGTAAATGATTTGTTTTTGATACTACTGATCAAATTCTTTAACTTATTACAGATTTGATTTAATCGCTTTTTATCTTCTGGTGCCCGTGACCTCTGCCACTTTTTACGCAGTTTTCGTTTTTCACTAATTAACTCCCTCACTTCCATTGGATAGGAGATATCATTCACATTTTTCCTACTTTTTTCTGGAGTATGGTTCCATGCTGCTTGTTGAATATTAGTAACAAAGAGATCTATCTCTGCTTCCAGTTGTTGCGGAGTTTTTAAGGGAACATTAAGTTCAATAG
Organism: Tenodera sinensis; assembly: GCA_030765045.1. Lineage (NCBI taxonomy): Eukaryota > Metazoa > Arthropoda > Insecta > Mantodea > Mantidae > Tenodera > Tenodera sinensis. The sequence goes on along the minus strand of CM060966.1, from coordinate 73,234,785 downwards.
TGCTCTGTAATTCTTTTTTGAACCCTTCCCAATTTGTTTTTTTATTAGTTAGTCTTGGGGGGTTATCCTTTGTTATGATATTATCACTTACTGTTAATATAATTGGGGAGTGATCCGAAAAGATATCATAATCCTCATTTACGTGCACATAATTGTTAGCTATACCCTTCGTTATGAAAAAATCAATTAAATCTGGTGCTTTATTTACATCTGTCGGCCAATATGTAGGTTTTCCAGTTGAATGGAATTGGCACTTTGTTTTAATCGCTGCCCTAAATAGCTCCCTACCTTTGGTAGTGGTTATTCTTGATCCCCAGTGACAATGTTTGGCGTTGTAATCCCCTCCAATAATAAAGTTATTACCTAGAGTCTTAAAGAGATTAATATAATCCTTTTCTTTTAGGTTATACCTTGGGGGACAGTATATTGCAGAGACATTAAAAGGCTTGGTTTTAACTTGAATAGTGACAGTTATCACTTGCATTTCATCTATTTCTATTTTACTTTCTTCATAGTGTTTAATGCAGTTTTTAATTATTACTGCGGAGCCTCCTCTTGCTTTATCAGATGGATGGTCTGAGCGGTAGATATCATATCCCCTAATTCTAACATATGATAGTTTAGCCAAATGCGTTTCGGATATTAAACATATATCTATTTTCTTGCTTTTCAGGAACAGTTCCAAATCCTGAATACGCTGTTGTAATCCGTTTGCATTCCATGATAATATTCTGTATGTGTGCGCCATTTTATTTACTTCTGTTAAGACTAGTTTCAAGCTTTCTTAATCTATCATAGATCAGTTTGTTGGTATATTTCTGCTCGTCCAGTATTTCTAGGATGCGTATTATTGCTTTATCAACGGTTGGAATTTCAGCTTTACCGTTACATGTTGCTGCTGCGTAGTTGTTCTGTTCTCTGTTAGGTTCATCCACTACTACTTCACTTTCTTCTAGGACCATACCTAAGTTACAATTCCCTCGAGTCCTATGAATCTGTCTTTGATTTTTCATGACTTCATTCCTCCTCTTTTGCAGCTCCTTAGCTACTTCACATCCACGATAGTTTGCTGGATGTTGTCCTCCACAATTAACACATCTTGGTGGTGCGTTTTTGCTTATTTTACAATCTTTAGTGTGGTGTTTTCCTGTACATTTCACACAACGTGGTTCTCTTTGGCAATACGCCTGGGTATGGTTAAAGCCTTGGCATTTCTTACATTGTGGTATCAAATTAGTATTCTTTCTCAAGGGTTCAATTTTGACAACCACATTCAAAATTGTCTTAATATTATATATCTCTGTAATATTCTCCTTATTATCAAAGGTAAGCATAAATAGTGGCAATCCTTGTCTAACTACTTCCTGCTCTCCATTCCTATTTGTGTACCTTTCTTTCTTAAGAATATTTACAGCATCTTTAATTTTAAAGCCTCTTTCCTTTAACTCTTCTATTATATCTTCCTTTGGGCATGAAGCATGCAATCCTCTTGCCATAACTCTAATTGGTCTATCATTTTTGTTTTCATAAGTTTGCCAATTGACTTTTTCTGTGTTTAATTTCTTGACCAAAGCCCTATAGCTATCAGAATTCATAGTATTGATCTTCCATACATTATTATTTAATGATGTAACTTTATATTCTTTTCCTAACACAGGTTTTAATAATGCCTGAAGTTTTAGATAATCTGCTATATCATATATGTTAATAGGAGGAGGCTGGTGTTCCTTATAGGGAACTTTTTTTTCCTCCTTCATGTTATTTGTTTTGCTTATAATGCTTCTGGTTTCTGACTTTTTATTTCTATCATTCTTTTCGGGTTTTCCTGTTTCTATTACTGGCGATGTTTCAGCTTTTCGTTTTTTATTTTTCCTATGTAATATCCAATCTGTTTCTCTGACCAGATCTTCCTCATCTGTATTATAATCTATCACATTGCTAGGTCCTGCTTTCTCTATAAGTTCTTTCTCACTAGCTGTTTTCACTCTCGTTTGCTCTACTCTTATAGGATCCTTATTCACATCCAGAGAATTCTGCTTCTCTTTATCCATATTTTTTCTAAGTTCTTGATTTTCGAGTCTAAGGGCTTTTATTTCGTTTTTTAGTTCTTCATTTTGACGCTGGATCTCATTCAGTATCCTCTTTAGTTCCTCTTCTCCTGTATGTAAGTGCATTACTCGTTTTACTGTAGGTGATCGTTGGGTCAATGCACTCTTTCTAAACACATCTCCCTCAAGCAGTTGATGACTCCCCCCAGAATCCATGGAGTCTGCCTCCGAAGAGGATGGATTGTCCAGTTTACCTGAAGTACCACCTGGGGTAATAATTCCAAGATTCGTTTTATCCATTGCTTGGGTTGGTGTTGCGGAATGCTCTTGGCTTCCCCTCGTCTCTTGATAGTTAGTAGCTAATGCTCACATAACTACCCGTCTGACTCACTGGGTACTGAGCCCCCCCGCCACGACAATGCGACATTCCCCGGGGGGGGAAATAAATTAATGAATTAGGAAAACGTATGTAAAAGTTGAACAAGAAATAAATAAACTGCTTTTGTGGTCAATGATCAGTTTACTGGGTTCTCGGACTAGTGTTTCCTTCTCCGATTGGCAGTTAAGGGAATACATTTTACCCAGAATTATTCCCTATCTTCCCAGCTTCTGGAAGTATGTATTTGAGAATGAATGTGAACGTTTTTATGATGAAAGCGATTAGAACCAGCATTGATAATGTTGCAGCACTGTCATTCAGAGCGGCATAACAGAGTGCATACTAACTCAGGCAGGAGTTACTATTTGATACTTAAGCACAAAACTGAGAATTTTGACACATTATTTATTAATATGATACATGTCATAGGCAAAAAGACCCTCTGATACAGCAGGTTAGGGGTATAAATCCAGATTATGTGTATTGGTCAAGCACTTGTGATTATAAATATAATTGTTAATAGACAGCAGCCTCAGTAATTTTGTTATTAAAACTACATTTATACTTCTATTGCTATTTTCATTTTAAAGCTTTGCAAGCCCAATGCTGAATTTATGGTAATTTAGCTGTTGTGGATGCATCTTGAATTTAGGTAATACACAAAGCTTCAAAAAAAAAAAAAAAAAAAAAAAAAAAAAAAAAAAAAAAAAAAAAAAAAAAGAAAAGCATGAATAGCAGTACGTATCATGATAGTCAGTATCATTATTTTGTCTAATTTCATCCTCAGTTTAACATTTAATTAAAGACAAAGGAAGAAAAAGTAAATAAAGAAGCAACATTTAATTAGCTGCATATCAATCACTTTCTTTCATAGAAACATTACTACTGAGAATTTGTACTATTACTTAAAGTACCGTCCTTAAAATTTAACTCCTTCTGAACAAAATGTTAGTGTGAAGCAACCAAAGCGTGAATCAAGAAAACACAATTATTATACTGCGTCATATACCGTAAAGAAATTGTCCTTTCCAACAAAACTGCGAACAAAAATAAAAATCCTCCTCTAAAGAAGATAAAAACTAGCATGAATGATCTGCTTGCACCTGTAAGAAAGATCATGGGGGAAGCACCACAAGATTTTTGTCTCAACTATTTGCAGCTGCAAGGGTACATATGACTGAGTTTTGACGATTTTTGAATTTTTTTATTTTACGTCAAAAAATATTACAATCTTTCGTCTATCATTATTTTTTTCAGTTCTGGTATTTTTAAAGCCAACAGAAGCCATCCTTTAACTCCATGTGCGTAGTATTTAAATGTCCATATACGCCCACTTTTACGATATAATGTTATTGTGCCATTTCACTCCTATTTTGATTATGTCACTTGAACAGGAACTTGCTAATGATTGGCTACTGCCATTTGTAATGTAATTTAAAATATCATCTGAAGAAAGAAACAAGAGGTCTGAGGGGGAGATATACGGTCCAGGGCAATTCTGAGGTCAGTTTATTTTCTTTTGCCTTTTTCTCAGTTTGCAATTTTTCAGCATTTTGCTCTATACAAAATGCTCCTATTAATTTATTTAACTAATTTGCAATATTTCTTGAACCAAGCAACATACGGAGTTGAAACTTTGCACAGCATAATATGGTTACAATATCAACAGGCACGTAAAGTTTCATCAAAATTGATTAAAAAATATAGAAGTTGGAAAATTCAGGCATATGTACCCTTGACAGAGAGTTAGGCCATTAGCCTAGAAGAACTACTTGAAGCTCTAAAAAAATTATCAACACCTTCCTGATCACAACTTAAAGAATAGAACTCCTAGAACAGAGAAAAAATTAAAGGCTGCCTTGGCTATTGAAAGAAACAGCTGCTGTAATAAACACCACAATTAAGGTGACTGAATTCTAAAGTAAGTGCCAGGAAAAAAAGACAATATGGCCAAAAGAAATGGAGTACTTTTCCACAGAAATATACATTTAATCACATACTTAATTAGTATTATGGCTTTAATGACATTGCAATGGAATATTAATGGATTAAAACCCCAGCAGTAACAACTACAGCACCTAATATACCAACAAAGACCCAGCACCATGGTTCAAGAAACAAACTTCAAGGAAAACTATATACATCAAATTCGACACTATTCTGTATACAGCAAAAATGGTATAAATACTTCTCATGCAAGTGGAGGAGCGGCAATTTATGTTAGTAACAACACAACTCAAAATATGTATCACTTAGCATTACCCTTGAAGTTACTGCAGTTAGCGTACCTACATATGAAACAAGAAACGTGTATATGTAACATTTATCTTCCAAATAGATCTCATGTACATTTAAATACTCTCTTGGAGTTAATTAACCAGCTTCCTAAGCCTTTCGTTTTAATGGGTGACTTCAATAGTCAGAGTAGCTTATGGGATTCCATTTATGTATAACGATCTAAGAGGTAAAATGGTAAAACATATTAGATATAAGTGATCTAGTGCTATTAAACGAACAAAAGGCAACTTATTTTAGTGTTACATTACTCTAAGCAGTATTGATCTAGCTATGTGCACACCTGATATAGCACATGTGCTTAATTGGTCAGTTTCTCCAGTCCTTTATGGAAATGATCATTTTCCAATATCCATAAACACTGATTGTACCTCTGTTAATAATATTAAAAAATCATCAAAGTGGATTATAAGCAAATGTGACTGCAACAAATTTAGACAGAGCATTATTGACCAATTAAAATATTTACCACCTGCTGATTACTTTAACAACTGGGATGTAAGTGAATTAACAGAACAATTCACCATGCTGCTACCTCAAGTAGCTGACCTTCATATTCCAAAAACCTCAAGTACTACAAGACAAAATAGAGTTCCCTGGTGGAATGATTCATATAAGACAGCTGCACGTTAAAATAGAGCGTTCTTTAAATATAAAACATTCTACGGTGGAAAATAACTTGAATTATCAAACTTCGTGCAAAAGCACGAAGGATAATTAAGGGTAGTAAAAAACAAAGCTGGATATCTTTTGTATTATCACTTAATCACAAAACAACACGTTCGATCCCAGGGACCCGCATGTGGTATTCGTGGTGGACGAAGCGGCGTCAGGGCGGGTTTTCTTCGGGTGCTCCAGTTTCCCCCGCCATCTCATACCACCGCTGCTCCATCTTCATTTCATGTATCATCAGTGTCACCGCCTGCGGTGCCGTAGCAGTAAACGCGGGCGTTAAACACAACAACAACAACAAAACAACACAACAAGAAATATGGCATGAAACCAAACAAATTAGCGGTATCACCGACTATTTCCAAATCACAATGCTTCGTGATGCAGGAAGTGGCCTTTCTTTGACACATCATAAAGAAATTGATGATGCTCTCGTTGATTCCTTTGCAGAGATATCTAATAAAACTGACAAGAAGCCAACCTTTTTGAAACTTAAAAATGAATATAGTCTATTTGTAACACAAAATTGTAACAAAATTCTCAGATGCTCAATGACAACATAAAACTTCAAGAGTTAAACGAAGCCCTTAATCATTCAGGCAACTCTAGCACCGGACATGATTCAATTCCATATGAAATGTAAAAACAACTGTCTGAAGAAGGTATAATATGTCTAAATGAACTATATGATTATATTTGGGTAGCTAAAGTATTTCCAGACCAGTGGCACAATGCTATAATGGTACCCATCCTTAAACCAAACAAAGACAAATCTCTACCTCAAAGTTATAGACCTTTAGCATTCACATGTTGTATGCGCAGTTTCCTAGAAAAAATATCAACAGTCGATTCCGATGGACCTTGGAACAAAACAAGTTCTTCTGTGATGTTCAAAATGGATTTCGAAAATTTCACTCCACAACAGACAGTCTACTCGCTCTAGAAACTGAAATCTGCAAGACATTCAATAATCGTTCCCAACACTTGGGCACAGTGAGCGTCGACATGGAGAAAGCTTACGACACTGTATCTAGAAAATATACATTAAAAGTTATGTTGGAAAACAACATAAGTGGAAATATAATATATTTCATAAAAAATTTCCTAAAACGTATGAGCATACAAGTAAGATTGAACTTTCCAAACGAGTAAACATACCAAATGGTGCGCCTCAAGGATCTGTTGTAAGTGTGACTCTCTTCCTAATAGCTATTAATAATATAATACAATATCCAAGATTAAAGCTCCTGTATGTTCAACATTATTTGCTGATGGTCTCACAATATTCTGCCAAAGCAGAAATACGAGTACGACAGAAAAGCTCCTCCAAACAACAATATCAATTACAGAAACTTGGTTGAAAAAACTGGACTAAAGCTCTCAGACATTAAAAGCAAGTGTACAGTAATTTCAAAATCCAAACAGAAACCTACTCAACCCGTGATATATGTTCCTTTCAAAATATTGAAGTAGTAGATACACTCAAAATACTTGGAGTAGCACTTTATCGAAGATTAACATGGAACCCCCATGTTAAAAAAAAACTTAAGAGACAATTGCAGAAGACTGCTAAGTATACTCAAAATACTAGCAACCAACAAATGGGGTGTTGATTATTCTATTCTTATTATAACTTACAGAGCCTTGATTCGAACAGAGATAGATTATGCATCCATAATCTATAATTCTGCCGGGTCTTCAACTCTCAAAACACCGGTACTACAAATAATTCTCGGAGCACATAACACAAGCCCTATCGAAAGCTTGCAGATAGAAACAGATGAACCAACACTCCAAGTATGAAGAAAACAAGTAACTCTTGCATGTCTGATCAGATCGATTCCCTCTTTAAGTACAAGAAAAAATCCTGATACTTTATACATGACAACAATTTCCAAAACTCTTCAGTTCCCTTTGGTGAAAGATCATACTGTTATCTTAAACAACTGGAATTATTGATTCCGGCTCTAACAAGCAGGGACATTAATAATGAAATCCCGCCATGGAAACTTAAAATCCCAGAAATAAACTGGGAAATCTCTTTTTACAGAAAAAAAAAAAAAAAAAAAAAAACAAGTAGACAGATATGTGTTCCAAAAATTGTTTAAAGAAATAAATACACATTATCAAGGCAGCATGGAAGTCCACACTGATGGCTCCCAGTTTCAGTATGGAAATTGATGTGCTGTAGTAACTCCAGAACATACAATGCTGAACAAACTTCCAGAAGCCTACACCATCTTCTCCAGTGAACAATTTGCTTTTAAAATTTTGTCACTCCAAAATCTGTCATCATATAATCTATTAACCAAAGAAATTCAAAACGCATACAATAAAATTAGCCAGGAAGGTACACAGATAAGTTTAATGTGGATACCTGTGCATCAAGGATTAGAGGGAAACGAAAAAGCGGACGAAGCAGCAAAAGAAGCAGCAAGACAACCTCCAATTCATCCAGCTTTCCCTGTCCCACATGAAGATGCTATATTGTATATACAGAAAAAACTGATACAACAGTGGAAATACAGCTAGTCTCAAAATAACCAAAATAGCAAACTTCATGAAGCAAAATCTCATACATTATTTGCAAGAATGTATAAATCTCTTAGCCACCATCAACAAGTGTTACTAGCCAGATTACGAAATGGCGGTACTAAGTTAACTTATGGTCATTTTTTTACCAAAGAGGACCCTCCAATTTGTGGACATTGCAGCAAAAGTCTAACAGTGAAGCACATTATTACCAAATGTGACCGCTACTCTAATTGCAGAATCAAGAACCAAATTCCTATACATTTCCAGGCAGCATTAGATGAACCGTCCAACATATCATCTCTATTTAAGTTCTTAAAAGCCTGTAAATTAACCAGTTTATTGTAAACATGTGTAAAATCTGTTGAAATACTGTTGAAATGTACATACATGTCGCTACAAGACCTATGGTGTCAGGTGACATTAAATAAGGTTATGATAAAAAATATTGTCCAAATTTCCAAAAACCTTTTTTGAACAGCATAAAGTCGGTAGCAGTGTCACATCAAATATACTTTCTTCATTTTTTATTTGGCGATACATTCTTATTTTCAAACTTTACACTATGCGCCTGTTTATATATGAATGAAAATTTGTGTTACTCGTTTTTAGATAATAGGAAAAATGCTGATACTAAGTTTTGTAACATGCTTAGTTGCGAAGCAGTTAATCAGTAACCATATATAATATTTAGTTTAATAAATTATTCCAGTTATTGTTGTGTAAGTTATAATCAACCATGCCCTTCTGACGAAGTAGGTTCTAGGCTTTGTAGTTTCAATATATAAATAAATACCTATACATCTATAAACAAAAACTGATGGTGTTAATGGTTAAAATTGAACCAACAATATATTTAACATATATTTTATCTCAAACTACTGCAGTACACAAAACTTTAACCCGTACTTAATTAATGCCCTATCAATTAGTTTAATAATAAGGTATTAAATGTTTTAAAATAATATGTGTGGTTTGTACTTGAGCAATTTTTCAAAACATTAAATAAAATAACATAAGCCTTTAATATATGATGAAATAATTTTAAAATATACGCAGGAACTTGTGTAGACATTTTACATTAATCCCGTGTTACAATATTGAAATTTAAAGTAAATCAGTTTGTAATAATTATTGTGGATTTCAGAAATCTCAGAGACGGATATCCCCAATTTCTGTCTAATTATTTTTGTGCACTTTATTTGAAAGTCGATGAAGATATATAAGGAGGTTTTCTTTGACATAAAGCATACAATACAGAGTTTCAGTAATTCAATGTGTAATTCATTTTTCGATCACTAAGGGTAAATGTTCAATAAAGGAAATATCTACGGAACACGGCCCAGGAGAAACCCCAGAAATACATGGATAGAAGCTGTAATTGAAGATACAAGAGAAATACTGGTAACGACAGCGTGGAGGAGTTTAGCTATGGATAGAAAAAAAATGAAGCAAGACGTTCAAGGAGGTCAAAGCTCGAGAATGGTGTCATAATAGAAGGGCCGCGCCGTAGCCAAGTGGTTAGACCATTTGCTTCTCACCAAAGCGACCTGGGTTCGATCCCAGGCAACTGCATGTGGGATTTGTGGTGTACAAGCGACGCTGGGGCGGGATTCCTCCGGGTTCTCGGTTTCCTCCGCCATCTCATTCCACCGATGCTCCATCTTCACCCCATGTGTCATTAGTGTCCCGTCTGCGGTGCCCTAGTACTAATAGCGGGCGTTAAACACTACAAAAAAGCAGAAGAAGAAAATTTACACAAAATGTGAAACTTGACTGTAGGACCTTACATTCGGGAAGTCATATACATATTTGACTCCATTCCATCTATCACTAGATTTTCATGAAAATTAGTTTCTTGCAAAGTTAGGCGCATAAGCCCACAAAAATCAATCCTTCGGGCCGATTTATGACAAATATTTCAATAAAATTGGTTGAAAATGATATAAATGAGCAATTGTCGGCACGAATATCGTCAATTATAATACTATCATTTAATTTCTTGTATTACTAATGTCACCACTCGTAGTGTCATATGCAGTAAGAATGGTCATTAAACACTGCTCAAGGAGCAAACCGCCAAAAAAGTTCGGTGGGGTACCTGGGTGCGCGAGATATAAATCTCTGTAGAACTAAATTTAAAAAAAGAAAACAGGTTTATATAATCATCAATCTTCGGATTCACTGCGGTTTTTGAAGGCGTAACCTTAAAAACAGTTGCAAACCGCCTCGCCAATACGATGTTAATTTGTTTCCTCATATTAGTAGTAAGGCATTCTTAGGCATATATGTCTAGTTATCTTTTTTGTAAAATAGTAGGTGCATAACTGATGCGACTGCTGTTATTTGCGGATGTGAAATAAGAGAAACCTGGGCATATTTCGGAGAAGAAAAGTGTATTTACGAATGCTGCGAAGGGAACCTGTCCTTTGTTATACCCTGTTACCATTGTCTGCAAAAGCCAGTTGATCATTTAAGGTCGAAGTGGGTGGAAAAATTTCCCAGATAACGGTAAAAATGTATGCATTGCGTGGAAATTATGGGCATGAGTCGAAAGTTCATTCAATCGCAAACCGGAATTCTAATAACACCAGCCATTTTAGAGGCACTGCGCGAACGTTTTTTAATCAGAGGGTTTTGTTAAGTCGAGAGAGCGTGGGTGTTAAATTGTGTATATGTAAGTAAATGCACCGACAGACACACTGTTTTGGACGCCGAGTGTGTAAAGCGAAGTGTCTGCTTCACGCCAAAATAGCGCAACCTAAGAAGTGAGTACAAACACAGTAATTGTGAGATTGAAACCCGTAGCAAGTCTTCTTTATTAAACAATATTTTCTTATTTTACTTCTCTTCCTGTAAAGCGTATGTCTTACCAATATATAACATCAAATACCATTCACTTCCAAAATTAATTTCGTGCATTTATGCTTTGGCTGTGCTATTTATGGATATAGCGTTGCTTGATTTGAAAACAAAAGCCCTCCAGCAGTGAGTTTATTCCTTGCTCCAAGCTTTACAGTCGTTTTCTTGCGACAAATGCTAAATATACCGTATATAGTGCACAAAATTAAACTTGGGAAAGAATAGTGTACGTCTAGCAGAATATTTTCTAACCATACATGTCGCTCCAATTAGCCTATCTTTCTTATCCTTGGATTGTCCTGGCGTTTAAAATACAAAACTTTCATCTTCTCTGTTTTTTTCGTGTGGTTCAAGAATCTAAAGTCACGAATATTTTCGTAACTACATTATCTTATTAAGTTATCTTTCTTTTCATGCTTCAGAACGTGAAAAATAAGCGTGAGGTTCTCTTTAATTAGTGGAGATGTTTCTAATGCCGGTCCCTTTAGATCTACCTGCCTTCATTTTGCTGATACACATGTCAAGTTAGGCTTACACAAGTTTTAGAGCGTATGGTTGAGGTTCCTTTAGGTAATTAACACCCAATTTGTATAAGTTCATGTGCACTCCATGTTAACGCAAACAAGTTAGAGCAGACCATGGATTGTATTGAAATTTATAACAAGGAGCCGAGGCAAGGTCACTGCCGGGGTCTAAGGTTAATTACTGCGACAAACATGACCTCGCATTTAACTGGTCAAGACATCGCATTCCAGAACTCGCAACACAAATAAGGATCGTTTGAGCAACAACTGTTGGCACCAAATGAAGAGTTATATTCTCTAAATTGGTGAAGGCAAGAGTAATGCTTTATATTGTCCCAGGCTTCAGTGAGTCATTTATCCTGCAGAGTCGATAGTGCCCACGATAAAGTAGCTTATGTATATGCTGTTCTCCCCAGGGTGCAAAATATTCTTAAATAAACTCTGGACATGACGTAAACATGAAATTGGATCAAGTAGAAATGTTCGTTCTGCAGAATTGGAAACTCTACGATTTATTAAGGAAATTACTGCATAGATATAACGATTTGCTGCGCAAGTTGGACATATTAGCTAAGCTACAACTGGTACTAAATTTTCAAGAAGGTCTTTCACATTATTTTTCATAATATGTTTGGTACGTCTTATTATTCTGTTACGATTTGTATAGCAGCTTTATCTAAATATTAAGTAAAATATACTGATTATAAAAATGTTGGGATGAGTGCTAAGATCATTAGACACTGATTCTAAAGCGTCCAGTTGGATGTTATAAGGCTAGGGGGGAAATACCTTAAGATAAAAACGAGGGAAGGCATAACAACAATTTAGCGGCATATCCTGTGCTTAGATGCGAGAAAGTAAAAGTAGACTAGGCGGAAATGCTTTATTAGCCTATTGATGGTGTTTGTTAACAGTTTGTTACTTTTTCTACTATATAGTAAGTAGAGAAAGAATTGCTTTCCACCTAAAGTTCGATAACAAAAAAAAAAAAAAAGAAAATGTCTTAGAAAAATGGGCGTGTATGTATGTCTGTTTGTGCCTGTGGAAAATATAACGAATAAAAAGTCGTTTAAATATCAATTTGTGTTTAACTTGAGATCATCCAAGTATGTAAGACGCAGATTCTCAATAAAACCCTCTACCTCAAAATAAAGGTTGCGTGTAAGTAATTTCATTCATTTGTTTTGTATGTGTTTAAATGGCTCAGAAAATTTCATTAAAATACCACATATTTAAGATATTCCTACAATAAATGAATTGCGCACCTTTAATATTGTGAGAACACCAGCAAATTTCTCTTTATTCATTACCCTGCATAATTTGTGGACCTAAGAGTCAGACAAAATGCTAGTGCACAGAAACGCAAACCACATTAAAGCACACATTTTACATAAAAAATGTTTGTAGCATTCCTTGATTTTCATTGCCTTTATTTTGAATTTTCAAATACGTGTACTTCACGTACTTCACTTCACTTAATTATTCTCTTTAGTGATATTTCAAACCGCACTTAATTGCAAATTCATCAGAATCATCACATAGCGATCCTCTTTGTGAAAATCTGACCATCGTTGTAGTTTACTGACTTTTCTTATGCCTCCAACGAAATGTGCAATAAGCTTTGTTAGAATTATTTTAGAAGAATCAATTGAGAAGGTCACCTAAATGGAACACATCACAGTATTTCTATTATTCCGCTTCTTATACTGTGTTTCATGTAATATTAAAGGAAAATTTAAGTAAAAGTTCAGTTATAAGCAGAAATAAGCCTTATAAAACAGACGGCAAAATTATAAGAATCCCAGCTTGTGCTAATGTTCAATATTGTATCTGAAACGAGCTTTAACAGATTAAGTGGATGTCACTTACTGAAACTTTTGCTAGCGATAGTAAGTTGCAAGAGTTTGCCTACGTTCGGGTGTTAAAAACTTTTCTAGAAGAGAAATAATATTTAAAATAGTACTAAAATCTGCGTAAATTGTTGTTTCATATCAACAAAAGTTTATGCACTTTACTACATCGGATATTGTAAGAACACCATTTTAGAATGCTAAAAATATAATACGAAGTTTTGTGTAAAATCAAATATTTAATACATTAAAATTAAATAAAAACAGATGTATATCTAACACATTAAAAATACAATCAAAACTAAAATATAAAACAAATAGAGATTGAAAATACAAAGGCAAACAAAATCAAACATAACATTTTAAGAATAAATAAGAAAATCGATCTAAAGTATTAAAAACACAGTAAGTTTCACCTACAGAAGTGCAGGTAAATTAAAAAAATAAAAATTAGTTAAAAACAGACGTACACATAGCATTTTAAAGGTATAGTATTGGGCTCTCTGTGGGAATAAACCAATATTTAAAGCATTTAAACAAAATAAAAACAAACATACATCTAATATATTACAACCGCAACTCAGACTTCCACATAAAGATCAAAAGGTATGTAAAACATAAGAACTATAAAACTGCAACATTGTTAAAAATAAAAGAACAATTAAGATAATAAAGTTGAAGAACATATAAGAGCAAGTGTACTATTAAGATGTTAAAAATACTAAAAATGTTAAAAATGTCTGCCGGAATTCTGGGCCATATTAAAAATAATTTATATCCTAACCTATAAAATACAGTGAATTGTACCATAAAATATAAGACCATAAATAATAAAAAGTACATCCTCCGGTCGTTGTATATTTCTATTTAATTACATGTTATATGTTTCACATCCAGTGGAATACGGTCTCATACACTTTTCTCTCTTAGATCTGTTAGTGCAGCAATACATACTCCTGGTTGCTGTATTTTTTCACATTCCCTCTTCACAAGGTCTGGTTCATTACATTGCCCACATACCTTAATGTATTTCTGACACAGTTTTAAAACACGTCCAAAATCTTGGCACCCCTACACCCTTGAACGACGAGAAAATCTTTAACTCTACCTGTACAAAATCTATGAAAAACTTACCCATATTTAAAATAAGACTGCTTGATTTATAATTCACCTTGAAGACATGGGGACCTGTCAGAAATCTATGCGTGATTAATTTATGGTATTGTTCTTTCACTATGTCAGTGGTGAAATTATGTTCATATAATTAAATCTTTCCATTTGTCTTATTCAATCCACTTGGGAACATCATATAGAACGAGTCTCATCAAAACCTTTTTAGGTTTCTCAATTTTCATTTTTTGGGATAAAAGCAGGCGATTAATTATTTAATTAACATTGTCTTCTGTCTCAACTTTCGCAACCATCTTGCCGAAAAGTGCCGGCGATAAAGTGAAAAGTACAAGAACCACGCGGGGAGGTGAGCTGTAATGATGCTTGACCAGAATGCCAACGTAATGTGCTAGAATACGGAATAAATTCACTTTACAATATAGTATCAGTTTTTTCAAAAAAATATTTTTGAGTGGCCCCGTTGCTGTGCAAGGGGTTGCGGGTTCGATTCCCGGCTTGAAGGGTGGGAATTTTCCTTTCACTAGGAGTATCCCTCATCTTCCCTAGAGACTAGAAAGTATGAATGTGTGTGTGTGTGTGTGTGTGTGTGTGTGTGTGTGTGTGTGTCTGTCTGTGTGTGTGTGAATTTAATGTAGTAATCCAAGGCAGTAGAAACCCAAAAATCAAAACCACTTTTAAGCGATTGATCACCGTTACTGTTGAGCAATTGTTCCAATAGACCAAACATGACCATACTGTCAAAGGTGGCATGTAAATGGAACACTAAAAAAGAGTTAATATTTGACATTTAGCTATTGTTTTTTGTTTTCGTGGATATGTTCTAGTTTGTCTCTGATTGTACGTGTTTTGAGTAGACGCTATGTGAGTTCTTGGATTCTTCCTTGGAATTTTTGTGTTCTGAACTCCTCTGATCACGTCGTACATCTAACTTTTCTTTGCCTTCTTCCAAATCCTTGTATTGTCGAAGTATTTACATATGGAATCTCTCTTATGATGTCCCCTTTTTCATATTGTAGCTTGTACGCATGCTCACTGAACTTTTCATATGTATTGAATGGTCGGTTTTACACCAGCTAAATTTTGGAATCTCCTTTTTTGAGGGGGAGGGTAGGCTGGCTGGCTCGTGTGTGTGCGCCGTAAGAAGGTCGAGAAGCTTTGAGAACGTCCTTGTTACTGTTTGAGAGACAGTGAAAGTGAAGAAAGGCGTATAAAAGAATGTGTAACATCACATTAGTTGAGATACCACGGAAGACTGTAAACTCTGTTAATGGAGGGAAGAAAATTTTGTACCTGTGGTAAAATTTGCCTTAAAATGGTTGAAAAGGATTTGGACGGACTTTTGCCATTTTGTCACATTATTTAACTTTCATAGCGTAGTATTGCACTATGTGGTGGTCAAACGTTTAATTCTAAGTTAATCTGGGTTTTAAAAAATATGATGATCGATTCTTGTCAGTCGGTTGTCATACTTCTGGAGAAAAGAGAAGGTTTTACAAATCTCCGTAACAGTTTGCAAGTACAGGGGAAAACTTGTAGAATTACACTTTTCTACATCCTATCAGAAACCCAAAGGGCAATTGGAAAACTGTACCTGAGCAGACTGTTGAAAAAATTCTCTTGAGAGCAATACGTTAAATGAGTGTTATATGCAGAGAATGTTTTGATAAATGTCCCACTAGAGAGAGAAATGCAACGCACATATTTTCATTATTTTCTGCAACAATTGCATCGCTTATGATGCTAAGACGTATTGAATCTTAATGCTGTTGAAGTGAAACAGGGAATGAGGTTAGTGGATGATGGAGAGAACATATTTAAGGTGCCATATGTTTTATATTTGCTACGCGCCGCTTGGATTATGGTTAGGATACGGACTTGCAACACTATTTTATATCATCGCTTCTTTTCGTAGGGTGTTTCTCGGGGTTTAACCGGTCTATTTTTCAATTCGATGTATCTTTGGTCATTCAGTCTATGTCTAAGGTTTTTAAGACTTACTCAAACATTGGGCTCCTCCCGGCGTGGCGGACGAAAACGAGCAGTAGCGAGAAAGTGGCCTAAACTGAATGTAAATTCGATTACCTTTGTTTGGTATATTTGAGTAATTATTGGCTTAAGTCCAGCAACTCCAAACCTTATTAAAGAACTTAAATTACTCTGTGACCCCCACTGGTAACAAAATGCTTGAGCAATTTTTAAAACAAGTTTATTTTAAAACTGAGTATCATATATTGTCATGTTGATAAAGGTAATATTTAACACTGTTTAACTGTTCCTCTTTTACTTTTTTATATGAATCGCATTAGATATTATGCCAATTCTTATCACAGAGCTTATGCTACGTCTACTGCGGTGGTACTTTTTGACCATTATTGGTCACAAAATGTTTGAGAAATTTTTAAAACAAATTCATTTTTAAATTGGGTGTTGCTTCTTGTCATCCTTAAAAGGGTAATTTTCAACATAATTTTAACTATTCTTTTTGTAATCTTTTACATGAGTCAAATTATACCGACGAGGTAGTACTTTGTGACATCTTGACATTTCATTGTTTCTCAAAAATATCAACAATGAAAACTTTGAAACAATTACGCAGTTCAGTAGTAGAATTGATAATAACTATTAATTGCATGTCTTTAATAAAAAAGTAGAAGTAAAGTAGATAGAGTGAAGAAGGATACTTAGAAGCCGTGATAGGATACTTGGAAATAAATAGAGATAAAACAAGAGTGAAAATTGAAAAACTAGTGTAATTCCAAAGCTTATTACAGCAAAGAGATATTCAAACATACATTTCAGTATTGAATACAGATGTGTGAGCTATGTTTTTGAGATCTGCAGCTGGTTTACTGCTGTTAGAATATACAGTGAAAGCTGAACAGTAGTAAGGATTAAACAATTCCCACATAAATCAAAACTACACCAAAAACAGGTTAGTAGAACAGAGGGAACACGATAAGGAGTTTAGAGAGAAAATTAACCCAGAAATAAATGGTAAGAAGATACTGTGACAAACATAACAAAATCATTCGTTACTTTTCTATCATCTAGTTGTTCAACTCTCTCTTTGCTGTTTCTTCGCCTCCTTACATAGCTGGGATGACGTCACATAGACCTATGGCAAACATCTTGAAACAAGCCGATCGCCGAAGGCTTCTCGAATCGTCTGGAGAAAACCCTTTTGGTTCTGCCGCTTTGGTTGTTGCCACGTGTTTGCTCGCGCGAGTGATTTGGGGAAGCTTGACCATGAGCATCTTTGTTTGGTCGTTGGCCTGCTATATGCTGTAAAGTAGCTCGGACCCAAGCGCCATTTGTTGTGCGCCATTCCCGGCGTCACAATGTTCTTAAAAGGAATTTAATTCGAATAAAGGAAGTATTTCATTTAGGCCAATCTGGCATTCCAGAAGAAGATGGTTTGAGTTTCAGCTAAGACACTCAATATCGTTTATTGTATAATATAGTATTATATTGCACAACCTGTAGTATTGCACATAATTGAAAATTCTTCAAGCTCAAAAGCCAATGGCGATGTCAATTGTATATCCAGGTCAACACTCAACATCGCTTATTGTGCTCATGCAGCATTATGTTAGTGCACTCCTTTAGTGCAAAACTTGTAGTGCAACGCTTAATTGACAATAATTCACACTCAGGATATGGAAGTTATATCTGTTTTATATGTAATATACACAGGGTGTAAATGAATAACATTGCACGAATTTTACTCGTGATAGCCGTTTCATAGGCAATCAATTTGAGAGAGGAAGTTTATGCTCTAGGATTAAAAATTACAGCACTGTGTCTTAAAGTTGTTTGAGGGTATGCACGCCACTGATCATGTCCACTGGTAATGTGAGAGAATCAGCGGGCGAGCTTCGTAGCCTGTCTGTTTAGTAGTGGATATGGTGCCACGATGCGTAGGTACACAAGTATTAGTAACGCAGGTTCGAATACCGATTAAACCATATTTTTTATGTTCTTTCTTCCTTCTTTCTCTTTCTCTCTCTTTGTTCCTCTTTCTCTCTCTTTCTCCCTCTTTCTCTCTCTTTCTCTCTCTTTCTCTCTCTTTCTTTCTTCCTTCGTTCTTTCTCTATCTCTTCCTTCGTTTTTTCTCTCTTTCTTCCTTCGTTTTTTCTCTCATTCTTCCTTCGTTCTTTCTCTCTTTCTTTCTCTTTCACATTATCTTTCTCTCTTTCTCTCTCTCTTTCTTTCTTTCTTTCTTTCTTTCTTTCTTTCTTTCTTTCTTTCTTTCTGTCTTTCCTTCCTTCCTTCCTTCCTTCCTTCCTTCCTTCCTTCTTTCTTTCTTTCTTTCTTTCTTTCTTTGTTTCTTTGTTTCTTTCTTTCTTTCTTTCTTTCTTTCTTTCTTTCTTTCTTTCTTTCTTTCCTTCTTTCTTTCTGTCTTTCCTTCCTTCTTTCTTTCTTTCTTTCTTTCTTTGTCTTTTTCTTTCTTTCTTTCTTTCTTTCTTTCTTTCTTTCTTTCTTCCTTCCTTCATAAATGCGTGCTTAATTTGATTTGATTTACAGGAAACATTTGTGTCGCGTTGTAATTTTTCGTTTAACTAATGTTTAAACATTTTGTTTCAAGTTTAACTATTATTTACACTCGCATGACCTAAATAGTAGGTACACGCTGAGAGCTTCGTTTTCACTTAAATGAGACTGTTCAAGCCTAACTAGCAGCTTAGAAACAATTAAATTATTGATAAGTATTTGAAAGAGCTACATGCGATTGAATTATTATAAGCATAAGTTGAATTAATATTAACATTACAGTACAATAGGGGGATACAAGCAAAATAAAGGTAAGGAAATAAATAATGCGTAAGTGCAGGTTTCATGTCTAGGTACCTTAATTAAATCTGATAATAAATTGAGTGGTACAATAAGAGAAGGAATAGAGGCAGAGAATAAGCCTATTGTGCAAATAAAAATATTTTCTCTAATGGAATAATAACCAGATATACTAAACTCAAAGTTTTCAAACCATTAACAAGGCCTGTAGTAACCTATGGGTCTGAGGTTTGGTGTACCCCAATAACAATGAACGATATAAAGGCCTTGCGATCTTTCGGGAGAAGAATACTCAGACAAATGTTTGAACCTGTACATTGTGGTGCACAGAATTGGAGAGTGAGAAACAATCAGGAAATAAATTATTTAATAGAACTAAACAATACTATGTGCATTGTATATGACGGTATTTTGCTATTTTACAGCATTAGCATCGCTCTCGAAACGGAAAAGGAAGGGAAACAAAAAGTTTACCCACCTCCGGGTTTGGACCCAAGTTGTAGGGATTATTAGGTCCACAGTCAGATGGCATAGCCCTGCGACCTACCCACTCGTTCCAGAGGACGTCTATATTTCTGTAGCCGTTCACCACAACCTGTTATCCATTGCATTGTCGTGCAGCCACATGTTAAGTCTCCAATTTAAGCGATTTTGGCAGCGCTACAATTTAAAAATGCTTCTTCAGAGAGACAGCACACTGGCTTTACTAACTTCCTGGTAAGCACTCTTTCGATTCAAGTGGTTAATATTGACATATTTCTTTCTGTTTGTGATTTATTGGTCACAATCTCTAATTACTTTGTATACGTATAACTTATTAACTTGACGTCGCAGACCATTGGTTTCCTATCTCAAATTCATTGTGTATGAACCCTCTATTACCAGAAGGTGTGTTTGGTGTGTGAAAAGAGTGTTTCTGCGAAGAAAAAACATGACATTTTGCAGCACATTAATAAAGCATAAAGAGAGGTTTAAGAATAAATCTAAGTTAAACCAGCAACTGATTAAAGGTAATGTTGGTGAACAATTGAGTTCTAGTGCTACATTTTACAGACTTGTGTTTATTTATTTATTTATTTATTTATTTATTTATTCTTATGAACATGACAGGCTTGGAAGCCCACCCCTCCGAAGGAGTGTCGCCTTGTCGTGGCGGAGGGGCTCAGTACCTGAGTCAGACGGCCTACTAAGTGTCATTTTGATTACTGGTAGGCAAGAGGTGAGGGGAAGCAAAGAACATTCCAAACGGGTAGATGGGGCTCGTTAGTCTTGGTTGACGACTCATCTAGGAGAAGAGCACTCCGAAATCAAACTCCCCCAGGGGCTCCTACTATGGTAGGTACGGGTTTGGCGTACCCGGGGCCCCAAGCCATACTCTCGATTGGGTTCCTCCAAGAGGTGAGAGGGCATATGCCAAACGCCCAATCAACTTTGGTCCACTTTTGTGTTTGACCTCCCACCTGTTACCTCCCTGTACACAGTCTGATGGATAACCTACGCGCGGGTCGTCGGAGGATGGGGTGACGCAAGGGGTGACTGGGTAATCGCGTAAGTCCCAGCCCCTGGTTATCATGTAGGATCTGTGTGCGTATCCGCTGATAAAGGTCAGTCCCGGGGAGGGGCCATTGCATGAGCTGATGCACTCCTGAAGGCGATTGGGTCCCTCTGTCTATACATTGGGAGGTGAGACCCTAGGGTGAGCAAGGTCCAGGCCAGGACTCTCACCTAAGCCGGGGTGGCGCCCAGGAAGTGAGCATGCCATCGGAGACATTTGCAATGGTGGAGGATATCATCGCCATGGGACATCCCAAAAAAAATATAAAAAACCAGAAAACGATTGGAAAGGAAGTAGCAGAGTTGAGTGGTCCTCGCTACTTAATATTTACTAGAACTGAGGAAGGAAGGAAATTTACATCGGTGAACCCATTTGTTATCCAAAAGGGTCTTGATAAAATAGCTGGCCCAGTGAAGAACTGCACAAGATCTCGCAACGGCACGCTCCTGGTTGAAGCTAATTCAGCATCGCAGGCGGCTACTTTACTTAAGGCGAATATGTTAGCTAGCTATCCGGTACGCGTAGAACTGCATAGGATTTTGAACTCCTCCCGTGGAGTTGTGAACACCCGGGCATTGGACGGCATGTCCAATGAGGAGATTCAGGAGAACCTCGAAGATCAAGGTGTAACAGCAGTATACCGGGTTCAGAGAAAAGATGGAGGCGAATATCTGCCTACCCGTACCCTTTTCCTTACCTTTAATCGGGTAGATCTCCCACAAAGGATAAAGGCTGGGTACGAGGCCATTGAAGTAAGACCATATATTCCGAACCCGATTAGATGTTACAAATGCTAGCGCTTTGGTCATACAAGTGACACATGCAGTGGTAGAGCTACCTGCGTGAACTGTGGAGGCATCGCCCATGACGATGACTGTACATCACCTCCCAGTTGTATTAACTGCAGGGGAGAACATCCAGCAAACTCCCGAGAATGTCCCCGTTATGTGGAGGAAAGAGCTATCCAGGAGATCCGGGTTAGAGAGAAGGTGTCCTTCTCAGAAGCCCGAAAGCTCTTACGTTTGCGACAGCCCACTATCCCGAATTCCGGTACCTATAGCTCGGTTGTAGCTAAACCAGTACCGTGTCGGGAAATCGCAACTCAAACTAGCGATGAATGCGGGGTAACAATTTCAGATAAAATTCTCGTAGCTAGGTCACCTCCAAAGCCTCAGACATCACCTAAGTCCGCCAGAGCATCTACAAGCACCGCAGTTCAATCCAGCAGACCAGGAAGGTCGCCAACAAAGAAGCCGAGCTCTAAAAGTAGACCGATTGTATACGATGTGTCACCGATGAAGTTTAAGACCCAGTATCAAAGATCTGATTTCCTCAAAGAAAATAAGATATCTCCCAAGGCACCAAAGGGAAAGAAAAGCCCAAAGACATCTCCCAGGAGATCCTCTTCGGAGGAGTCCTTTGGGATGGCTACAGACCGGCGAATGTCATCTTCGCCGGTCTCCGTGTCCAATCGGTTCGAGTCTCTCGAACCAAAATTCAGTATCGGAACACGGACGTCCTCGGCAGAGGACATGGAGTTGGAATCTGCCCACACTGGGAGACCCCCAGTAGAAAAGAGGCGCGAAAAAGCGCCAGACAAGAATGCCCGCCCCAGAGAAAAAAAAAGGGCTAAGTTAGTTCGACAACCGCCTACTCCAAAGTAATGAAGAGTTACCTTGGAGTTACCTATCCCATACACAATGCAATATGGCTATCCTACAATGGAACGTACGTGGAATTCGGACTCAAAGGCCAGAACTTGAGCTTTTGCTCAAGGAAAATGAACCTCTGGTCGCATGTTTGCAAGAGACTAAGCTACGTCCTCATGACGCTTTCCATCTAAGGCGATACACCCCAATACGGTGCGATGTTGCACCAGAAGAGGGTGTACCGGCACATGGCGGCGCTATGATGCTTGTTAGAGATGACGTGTATATGCAAACTCTACCATTGCACTCTGATATACAATCAGTTGCTGTATGGATTAAACTGCCAAACATACATTTCACCATCTATAATCTTTATTTGCCTCCGTCCCATGACCTCTCGCACATTGATTTAGAAGATCTAGTTTCCCAGTTGCCAACACCGTTTCTGTTGGTGGGAGACTTCAATGCGCACCATCCACTTTGGGGTTCAAGTCGCGCTTGTGCGAGAGGTACCCTCATTTCCGATTTCTTGGCGAGCCACAACCTAGCTCTCCTCAACACTGGAGAGCCTACATTCATTTCTGACTCTCATAACAGCTTCTCACACATTGACCTTGCAGTTTGTTCACCTCAGTTGGCAGTCTCCTTACAATGGAATGTCATCTCTGATTTACACTCTAGTGACCACTTCCCAGGTCTTATTAGTCTCTTGACGCAACATACATATTCCACACGTATGCCCAGATGGCGTTTGGACCATGCCAACTGGAACCTTTACACCCAGTTGGCTGCCTTTACGTACAACGAGCACGAATCAGTGAATAATTTGGCGCAGCATCTCACGGAGACGATTCTCTCTGCTGCTGAACAATCGACTCCGCGGTCGACTACACATCCCCGTCGATTTCCCGTCCCCTGGTGGACGGAAGAATGTCGGAATGCCATTCGTGCTCGAAGGCGTGCACTTAGGGTTTTCCAACGTCACCCTACTTTGGAAAACCTAATCGAATACAAGAAAATGCGCGCCAGGTCCAGACAAGTCATTAAGGATAGCAAAAAGTCATCATGGAGCAAATTTGTAGCTTCATTTAACCGACACACACCTTCCTCGGTTGTGTGGGATAGATTAAGGCGTGTTGCAGCTAAAATGACCCAAATACCAATAGCGGGACTAAAAACAGCCACAGGAGCTGCTGTTGATTCATTTGAAGTGGCCAATACCTTTGGCAGTGCTTTCGCACAAGTGTCCAGCTCGGAAAACTACTCCCCTGAGTTCCTTCCATTTAAAACTCAGGTGGAATCTCAAGGATTCACGTTTCGCTCTAGAAACGTAGAAGATTACAATCGCCTTTTCACCATGGCGGAGCTGGAGCATTCCCTGAAACCTTCGCGATGTTCAGCACCAGGACCGGACGGTATTCATGTACAAATGTTACAACAGCTCTCTCCTGAAGGTAAGGCATTCCTGCTCGAGGTCTATAATCGTGTTTGGGTTGACAGTATACTCCCAGAAAATTGGCGGGAGGCCACCGTTATTCCCATCTTGAAGGCTGGGAAGGACCGTCATCTTCCCTCCAGCTATCGTCCTATTTCCCTCACCAGTTGTGTTTGCAAGGTGATGGAACGCATGATCAATGGACGATTGGTATGGTGGTTAGAAAGTCGTAACCTACTGACTACCATCCAGTGTGGTTCTCGACGACGCCGTTTAACTGTTGACCATCTTGTGTCAATATCGACACAGATAATGGACGGCTTTATGAAGAACTGTCAAACCGTTGGCATATTTTTCGATCTTGAGAAGGCTTATGATACGTGCTGGCGAGCAGGGATTCTACGTTCCCTGTATGCCTGGAACATACGTGGACGCCTACCACTTTTCATTCAGGAGTTTATGAAGGACCGCTTTTTCCGAGTAAGGGTCGGCTCGGTTTTTTCTAATTCTTTTGTTCAGGAGGAGGGAGTACCTCAGGGTTCGGTGCTAAGTGTCACGCTCTTTGCTATAGCAATTAACTCCATCTGGAAATGTGTTCCACCTGGAGTTTCGTCATGCCTATTCGTAGACGATTTCGCTGTCTATTGCACTTCTCAGCGCACGGCGTTCTTACAACGGCGCCTGCAGCAATGTTTGGACAACCTTAGAGAATGGAGCGTGAAAAACGGCTTCCGTTTCTCAACTGAGAAGTCAATCTGCGTTAATTTCTGGCGCCGTAGGAGACGATTACCACCTTCGCTCCGATTTGGTCCAGATGAACTTCCCTTCGCACAAGAGACGCGCTTCCTGGGTTTGATCTTGGACAGGAAGCTTAGTTGGTCGTCGCATATTGCACAGCTAAGAGCGAGATGTGACCGTTTCCTAAATATTATGCGAGTACTGAATGGCAAATCGTGGGGAGCGGATCGAACAATTTTGTTGCGAATATATCGCGCATTGGTCCGATCCAAGCTAGACTATGGGTGAATTGTTTATTCGTCAGCACGACCATCTGTGCTGAGAAGATTAGACGTGGTCCATAATAGGGGCATCCGCATTGCAACAGGAGCTTCTCCAACAAGCCCAGTGGTGAGCCTTTACGCCGAGTCCGCAGAACCTCCTCTGCAATATCGGCGTGAGATTCTCTTGGCAAATTATGGTTGTGCGCTTAGATGTATGCCTAAGCACCCAACGTTCGCTTCTTTTTTCACCACCACGCTAAGAGAACGATATAGAAGTAGCTCCCTTAGTCTAAAGCCTGCGGGGTTCCGTTTCCAAGAGCTCCTAGTGAAGCTTGGAGTGGAACTGCCTGTGATGTTCGCCAAGGGCGAGAGACTTTACCCCCCGTGGCTATCTGGTACACCCCATGTAGATCTTGGGATGACCATACACCAGAAGTCCACGATGCCTATTTCAAGTATCCGCACGTGTTTCTTAGAATTTTTGTCAGGCTATTCTGACCGTCGATATATTTACACCGATGGATCAAAGAACACCAACGGTGTTGGATGTGCTTATGTTTATGGAACCGAACCATATACATTCGGTTTTCCAAATAGCACTTCCATTTTTACTGCAGAGCTTTATGCAATTTATCGAGCCGTTTTGTATGTTCGCCGTGGTAAATTAGGTGACTGCCTGATTTTGAGCGATTCCCTTAGTGCACTGCAGAGCCTTTGTCAGTTGTACAACCCCCACCCTATTGTACAACGTATCCAGGATGCCCTCCATGTTTTACACGCTTCTGGTGTTGACGTGGTGTGTGCATGGATTCCTGGTCACGTAGGTTTGCCTGGGAATGAAATGGCAGATTTAGCAGCTAAGACGGCAACTACAAACCCAGTATTACCATCTCACGTGTTACTTCGGAAGACTTTAGGCTTGAAGTGCGGAGAGCGGTGCTGTCGTCCTGGCACGACGAGTGGTCAGCTCTCCGCGGTAATAAGCTTAGAGAAGTGAAAGAACTTCCGATAAACTGGGTAACTTCCTGTCGCACATCTCGTCGTGAGGAGGTTAGTTTGGCTCGATTAAGAATAGGGCACTGCAATTTTTCGCATGGTTACCTATTTAAAAGGGACCCTGCGGCTCTATGTCCGCTGTGTGACCACCTATTGTCGGTTCGCCACGTGCTGCTAGAGTGTTACTCTCTAGCGCACCTTCGGGATTCTCTGCAGCTGCCTGCCAGACTTGCAGAGGTCCTAGCGGACGACAAAACAGCGGTTGATAGAGTTTTTAATTTTTTAGCGGAGTGCAATATAAATTTGAGGATTTACATTTTTTAATTATCTGTTTCTGCTTTTGGACATACTTATCACCTTGTTTCATATCTGGCTATTGCCACTGATTTTTACCTTTGTAAACTTTTCTTGTTGCTAGTATTTTTATTTTTATTTATTTATTTATTTTTTTTTTTGAGTGAAATTTATATCTGGTTATTGCCATAAATCTTTTAAGGGCGCTGATGACCTAGAAGTTGAGCGCCCTTAAACCAAACCAAACCAAACCAAATTGGAAGCCCAATTACAATGTTCATCATACATAGATGTTTACATATAATAATATACACACTCAAATAAAATACAAGAAAAACATAAATGAACATAAACTAATATAAGGAATAGAAACAATTGGTGGGTTCAGATATTCCATTGTATAAATCGAATAATGTGCAGCTTCGTGTATTTTTAGAAAAAATACACAAATAAAGGGGTGCCGGATAAATCTACATTGCGCAAAAACTATATACCATAGTGTTTTCAAGAAGTTATTGATAATATTCGGAATACACTGAAGCATGAAAACATGGATTTCTATTAATGAAACCACAGATGCATCCGGACAGCGCTGTAGTTGGTGCTAGGAAAGCAGGTAGCAGATCATTTCCTTTGAAAATACTCCAACAAGTAAATCATTTAACTGTTGCCAGATTTTTCAATGACTCGTTATCTTTCTTGTGGCCAGAAGGGATACGCTATGGCAATGAATTGCTATTTGTCAGCTCCCATATATTGTTAAAGCGGGAGCTGGATTAAAAGCTCTTTGGCCTATATTAGTTCACCTAACGTGCCTTGCTCATGGTTTACATTGTGTCGCTGAAACTGTCAGAAGCCAGTATAAAGACTTAGATCTTATTGTTTCTAGCGCGAAGAAAGTGTTCGCAAAGTCACCGATTTGAATTAAAAAAATCCGTGAACTACTTCCAAATTTATCTTTGCCTTCTCAGTCAGTTTTGACTCGGTGGGGAACATGGTTAGAAGCTGTGTCATACTATGCAGGAATTTCAGTGAAGTGGAAACTGTTTTGAATTCCTTAAATGCAGATGATGCAGTCAGTATTGCCACAGCACAAGAATGTTTTGTTAAAAACGGCATACAAGAAAAGATACAGTACATCCATAATCATTTCTCCAAAATACCTGAAATTTTAAAGCAGTTGGAAGCTCAAAATAAGCCGTTGGAACATTCACTTTCTCTGATTCACTAAGTTCCAGTAACATTGTCGTCAGAAACGCACGGGATTGCAAAAATTGCGTTTGATAAACTCAATCAGGTGCTACAGAAAAATTCCGGTTACAAAATACTGTCTCAAATTTCCAAAAATCTTTCTGGCGAAGAAACACACATTGAAGACCAATTCACCGAAGAAGAACTGTGATGCTTTTCTCATGCACCTGTGACATCATACGACGTAGAAAGGACATTTTCACTGTACAAGTCATTTTTCACTGATAGACGCAGGAGTTTTACACAGGAAAATCTCAGGATGACCCTCCTTGTGTACTGTAATAACCTTCAATAAGGCAAGCGTTCTACGAAACTGTTTATTATCATATTTGCGTGCATTCGTTTTTGATTTTTGGTGCTTATTTTCGTCATTTTTCGTGCTTATTTGCTTGCATACTTTACTATTTTATTTTGGTTAGAAATCCAGGCTTTAATTATCGTGCTTTTCGTATAGTCTTCAATTTTAAACACACACACACACACACACACACACACACACACACACACACACACACACACACACACACACACACACACACACACACACACACACAAGGATAATCTTATAACAATACTTTTTTATGTTCAGTTTCAAAATATACATTTTCAGTGAAATTTTAATATCGATTTGTTGGATGGAATACTAAACCTCCTCTATCTAATATTGGTATTAATAACTGGCACTGAGGTTTATACATACCGGGTGGAAGGTACTACCAGGGATTTTACATGATGAGAACAGATATATCCAATTCAATTATTGTTAATAAAGAGTCGATTCGCCGAAAAAAAATAATTTGCGTCAAGTATTTGGAACCATCTAACTTCCTGAAGAATGGCCATAAGTGGGTCACTTATTTCACTAGGTGTCGCAAAAACGCTGTGTCAACAATGCTGTAATGCATTTCTACCTTAATTCGAATGAATTTAGTCAGAATTTAACGTTATAATGTCACACGAAGTTTAATTTGTAAGAGAAATTTTGCAACGTCTTGTTAACATTGTACTGTTACTAAATTCATTCGAATTTACATAAAAAGGCATTTCAGCATTCTTCACACAATGTTTGCGCGACAATTAGTAAAATAATAAACCATTTATAGCCATTCATAGCTAGATCTCCATTAGAACAAAATTATCCTTTTTTCGGTGAAAAGGATCTTTATTTGAAATAATTATATTAGAAATATTTATTACATTCGTCATGTAGAAGCTCTGGCCGAAGCAGCACCTCCCACCCGGAATAAGTTACATTTGGCACATCTGTTCCCTCCCCTACCTGTCTCCCTCCCATGTATCCACGCTGGAACACCAGATATACTTTATTTTGAGTCTGCCTATCTATAGAAAAGGAGCCATTAAAAATATAACACCTGTATATTTAATATCTGTATAGCATTCAGTTATCTATAAACTATGTCATGTTGTGTGGATACCGCGACTTCTTCACCAATTGTGACTGCACACTCCAGCAGGGGCGACGAGAAGGAATGAAGAAGGGGGGCTAGCTCAGGCTGTCACTGATGACATATCTGCGGGGAGGTAGAAAGTTGCTCGTAATTCTGCATTTAAGATGTTCTGTAATTTTCTAGCAACTATGCTGCCTAAATTAAAAGGTGAAGGGATTGACAGCTGGTAAGTTTACCTTTTGACATCAGCAGGCCAATGAACTTTCCTGAGTTGTGCTTGAGGCAGGGGCAAAGTTGCAGTTTAACACAAATAAAGTGTGTGTCCAGTGTCGCAGACGCCTGCTAAGCACGTGACATAGTAGACATCATTGTCAAAACAGCAACTTTAAACACTGTAATGCGCGCTGATCGCATGAATCTCTCAACTCTGACATCAGGATCATCAGCTTAATTTGGATATTCTCTGCATGTATTGAAGTCCCCATGAACATTTGGTAACCGTTCTTCAAAAAATTAGGATATTGACGTGACAGAATTCAGAAGAAAATTTTATGGTTTCACTTACAACAAATATTTCTAATATCCCGACCTTCATAAAGTGATAGATATCCTAATCTGACAAAAATATGATCGTCATGATATGTGAATTAAGGAACAATATATTCATGGGGTAAATACATTTCGCTTTCTGTATTTCCTTTCTTCTCCTTCTTCAATATTGAAATGGGGGATAAACAACGTAACGAAACATATAGTTCAACGAATTTTGGGGATAGATTCCGCCATTTCGCATTTTCTGGCTGTTTTGTTGGACCATCGTATTCAAACGGGGCATAGCCCAAATAGTGAACATTTTAGTCAGAGGAGAAAACTTCATTTGTTACTGCGTCCAGAGAAAATGTGTAGATCATAAAGAGGAATGAAACAGAAGAGGAGAAACACCGAAGAAATGAATTTTGTCGAGTACAAGTGCTCCAGTTGGATGTAGAGTGTAACTCACTATTCAAAAGAACTGCTTGTCATCTATGTACACATTTATCATAAATAGGAGCAAGATGTAATAATTTAAAATTAAGTAGACCCCTTCCCCCAAAAAATGTAAGTGTGAACATTAACATAAATGCAATTATAATATATTATATGAACAAACCGCTGGTCAAAACATCTTCATAGAAAAACATAAAGTTCCTTTATTTCAAATGAATGAAATGAATTATGTGTAAAATAATTCCAAAGACTTTTGCTGTTCTTGCTCAAGGTGAAACAAATAGAAATCTAAAGGAAAGTGAAAAGGCATTTCATAATTACTGTGTATCTATTTGTGTATGGTGTATTTCCATTATTGTGCTCTTCTTCTAAACCGCTATTAACACTATTATCTTGTCTTTGGTATTGATATATTTAAATGTGTATCAGAATTGTGTATTCGTTACTAGCTGAAATGATGTAAAGTATAACGTTGAACATGCGTATAAAATGAAGTTTCAATGAAACAAATTACTAGTATTGATCCTCAAAATGGAAATAATGTCATACCATACATGAGTAACAAAGTGGATAATGTAGGTAGAAATACATTCTGTATACGATTGTGAATGTGTTATTCAAATACACGTGTTATTTACTCCACGTTGAAATTATGGATATAACTAGTTTGACGATGGGCAGCACCAGATGATAACAGATAAACAATATTTAACACTTTGGTAATGTTAAACATACACAAGAGAAGCCAAGAAAGCATCGTGTGTTTGCTAAGCATTTTAGCTGTCATTTTGGACGATAAGAGGTACACTGATTACACATTGTTATCGAAAATCAACCGCATAAAGAATGTAAAATTCAATGTATGTGATTTCATGTCATAACTGTGGAGGATTTTAATTTAATATTCACATCTCTATTCGGCATTACAAGAAAACTGTCATATAAATAGTTATTCGCTTCTTCAGTTAATCGATCATATTTACCTAATTCCTTATATTAACATTTCAACCTAATAAATAAAGTATATTACATATACTATGAACGTCTGTAAACAATAGGTTGCTGAACTGTGATATTATATAATCTGTTAACTATTTCCTTCGTTAACGAGAGAAGCACCAAAACCACTGAGCTTATGTAGTCGGCATACCTGGTTATCTTGTCAGACGTCGTTATCTTGTAACAACCAATTGACGCCACACGTCCAGAATTGTACTTCTTATTGACAAAGTTGTTCAGTATTTTCTCCAAGTCAAAATGGAGATTAAAGGAAACAGAAGTAATTTTTTTTTCTGTAAAGGTGCTGTTGGAATTAATTTCAAAAAACAAAAAAGTATGAAATAAAAACATGGATGCACTCACAAGCAAACTGAAGTAAACATGCTATCAACTGTCCTCACATTCACATTACAGGCTGTTTGGACTTATAGTAGAAAAGTAACCTGTGCCGTTTCTGAACATTTCACATTCCACCAGACTTCAGGTTTTCTTGTGAGTGCAGCCTACAGCACCAATAACATTGGGGAATTCACTAATATAAAAACCTTGTTTCACAGTTTGTAAAGAACTGCCTCATTCAAGCAATTCTGAGGCTCACGCATATTGTCACTCCACACACCGTACATTTCTCAAATATGAATATGGTCTCCTATCATATCCTCAAAAAGCTCTTGTTACTTAGTAACAAAGACAATGTTGATTACTACTTATTTCCTTACTGTTTATAGAACTAAGATTTAGCCTAGCGCTTAATGGGACTATTAACCATCCAATACCAATGCAGATCGGTTTTGCAACTCATTTCAGAGGCAAACAATCACCTTAGCGCTAACGGAACCTATAAATGGATTCTTACAACCAAGGATTAGCACTGTAATTTCTTACAATTTACATTCGACTTAAGGAGTAAAGCATGGCTATGCAAGTTTACGTGTAGTATTTGCGAGTAATTTCTTTCCTCAAAACAAGTCATAGATGTTGACTATTAGCAAGCAGGCTTCTAAGGATATCTTTACAATAGACAGAAGACAGAATTCCAAAATAATTTGAAGTTGACTCAATGACTCAGGACAACTTATGGAGAGAGACTTAGCTCCTCGACCGAAAGGCAATATTTTACGCCTATTCCCCTGACAGGGTACCCCCTGGAGGATGGATGAGTCGAATGGACCCGAAGGGTGACCGTAACCTTGCCACGACAGAGCACAGGGCAGAGTGCCTACATTTTCCTAGGTAGAAACAAACCAAAGCTCAGCCCTGGTTCTGTTCCACCCCTTCCGGGACTTCGAACTCCCAAGGGGGGTGCGCGACTCGAAAACCAGCTCCCCTCCTCCACTCGGGCTTTTACCATCTCATGGGGGCCCGGAAACCAGTAGACTTGCTATCCAGTCCGAGATTTTCAGAGCGCATATTTCCCCCTCCCGTGCTGCTGCCGCGACACTCGCCGATGCTTCCAACCCTGAAAGAAACCTAACGGGAAGAAGGATGCAATAAAATGATTAATGTAACGAAATAGAGGGACAGGAAGTTCGGAGCATATGGAAATGCTTCCCAGCATTCGCCTGGCAACCCGGGGAAACCTCCGAAAAGACCCGTGGGTCAGGAAGATTGCCCACGGGGGATTGAACCCGAGACCTCCAGAATGCTACTACTGAATTATGCTAGACACTAATGCAAGATAAGATACCCATGCAGTGTAGGAGAAAAAGGACAATACATAAGATGTGTTTTTACTACAAGTAATACTTTTCGGCCTTTTATGGTATTTTGATGAAGATCCTCCGTACTCACTTTGATTTCAAAAAGTCCTGGAACTTCAACCCCCTTCTAAACCGTCTTAGGGGATGAATTCAGTAAAATCCGTCCTTTGTTATTCTCTAGTTTGTTGAAGAAATTCACTTCCATATTTGAAAGCTTCTTAGTTGGGGCCTTGCGATGGATGAGTTACCCAGTTAGCATTAGGATTATAATAGTTGAATTTATTTGAATCTCAAACACCCAAAAATCGTGGGTGATGAAGTTCACTTATTATTTGGGATGACCATATATACATGTAAATATTTTTCAGGCCTAAAATATTTTGAAGAGGCTGTACACTCATTGTATAATACTCTACAAAGGTAGTTCTCGTTTACTGACAAATTACGTAGTAAGATACACTACAGGCATGACCCACATAGTCTGTGATCACGCTTGTAATAAACACAGTTCCTGCTGATTTATTGACAGGCGATGTTATTCAGGTTTTACAATCAGTGTTCACGTTATAACCAGCAACGTCTGAGAGCATTTCATTTATTGACCACTTGACCTAGTGTTCAGTTGAAGTTACTAGGTCACGAGTCATGCTGCGCCGCTGTAATC
Source organism: Tenodera sinensis (assembly GCA_030765045.1). Lineage (NCBI taxonomy): Eukaryota > Metazoa > Arthropoda > Insecta > Mantodea > Mantidae > Tenodera > Tenodera sinensis. The sequence continues at coordinate 73,201,761 of CM060966.1, read as the reverse complement.
TTTATTGGGAATCCTCACACTACATATTCGACTACTGTACGATATACTACAGTAAACCCTTCATTATCCAACTTAAAATGGAGCAAACTGCAACATAGTGATACCATATCACACAATGTGGCAACAATGCAGCTTAAAACTGTTTTCCGCTGATAAAGATGCATTCATAAATACATGTTTAGAGCAGAACTAGGGCGATTAAAAGTCTAGACCAAAGCCACTATTGGAACATTGATCCCATCAATGCTGTAACAACTGAAACATCGTCTCTCATACTTTGTTTTTTTAACAACATCTTTAAAACATTATTGAAATAAACCAGTGAGGGAGAGTGGAAGAAGAGGAAAAGGGAAGTGGGAAAGAGGAAGAGGGAAAGAAAATGAACATAAATTAAACCAAACAATACGCTTATTGTTCACATTATTACTAATACAGATTGATAATGGTACAAGTACATATATTTTGATAATTGGTACCTTAATGTGTACCCAATTCCGTGTATATTAGTTGTTTTCTTAACAGTTTTCCTACAAACCAATCACTGTCTACTACCTAATTCTTTGTATGGTCATAACTGTGCCATGAAATGAAAAAGGCTTGCCATATATGCTATACGTTTTGCTTCACACCTCGAGGCGTGATAGATCTAGGTAGCTCGAGTCATTAACCTTGCTGATAGCGATGGAACTCGGTTCCTGTACACCGTTGGTTATCACGAGACTGCCATGTCTCTTCATATGCCTTTTGTGCCCTGCCTACTCTATGGTACTAAGCGACCTGAACACATACTACTTCTAATAAGCAGAATTACAAGTTCACAAATGAAGCAAATATTTATGTAGTATTGTTCATTGCACCGTTCTCAATTGTCAGCAAAAATTTCTGCAATAATAACTCTAACATCGTGCGCATACCGACTGACTAACTTTTTCTGCTTAGCTAATATGTATGGAGGACTAACTGTTCCCAAAATTCACAAGTAAGCACCTAAGAGCAGATGAGCACTAGATTACAGAGAATGTTCAGGATTGGGCCATAAGCCCAAAGCCGCATATGAGAGTTAGGAAGGAGTTCCTATAAAAATTAAATGACGGTGGAACCTGTGAAAAGAAAGGTGATTATGGAGCAGTTGATATATACAGAAGAACCCGGAGAAAAATCACCCAGACTCTGCTTTGTGTTTAGTACCACAAGCGGTTCCGTGGCGTCGAACCCAGGTCTCCTTGGCGAGAAACTGTCTAACCACTCGAAAAAGGTGCCGCCTTCCTAATATCATAAGGATGAAACATATAACACTCTGTCTGCGGGCGCATGTGTATGCCAGCTTTATTTTAAAATCCTTTCGCATCGCATCTTTCAAGATACCTAACTAAAGTATAAAGTTTGGTGTGTATACGATTCACTGGAAGCATAATTAAAGAAAAATCAGGTAAATAACAAAAAATAACGAAATTGGTGTTTATATCCAATGTCTTACAAGGATGTGATAGAAGATTTTCGATACGCCTTCTTTACACCAAGTTATTCTTTGCAAGGTACATTTCCGAATTGTGTATCTTAGCAAAACGCCTTAACAACCATAATTAAATTATATATGAGGTATAGTATCTTATCTAAAACACCTGAAATATCCTTCATGTCAAACGAATTTTGTATGGCCAAGAAATATTAATACACAAATAAGGATTCAGATTGAGAAAATGTGCAGTAAAATAAAATATACATTTTTGCAATACTTGATACGCAAGCTAATCATTGTTAACACATATTTGGTGGTGTAAGCTAAATTTTCAATTCATTTATCAATTCCCATGGCAACAAGGCTAAAATTGGTGATTAGTATTACACTATCATTTGGACTGGTTATAAATACGGTACCAGTAGGAAATGACGTAACACCCAAGGGCATAGTAACCCAAAAATATGTTATTAATGAATCCTAAGCAAAATATACAAACGTATGAATTAGTTATTCATTGAAATATTAAATGTGTAATTGAACATGTTAACATTTACAAGCGATTCAATTATTTTTATTTCTTCAAGTGTAACCTGAATTTTCACATGAAATATACAAATCATTAGGTATGTCTGAGGCAATATAGATGTAGAGTTTTATTTGTTCACATTCATAATTCATTTTTTCTGAATGCCCAATAAAATTTGGAAAAGCAATTTTGATATATTAATGCTTTTTACAGTTTTTTTGGAGTATTGCAAAAAGTAATTGGCCAACCACTAACTGTTAGTTACTTATCAAATCTCGAATGCTTGGGAAAACTTGGCCCTGCGGGCCTCGTATTCCCAAAATCGAATCTCGACCTGATAAGCGTCACTTACAATTCTTAGTACGCAGTGTACCGTTTCGTAGCTATATCTCAGCTGTTCGATTTTAGCAAAATTTCTGGTTGTAACGCTACATCTTTTTTCTCAAATATTACCGCGGAGTATAACGAAAAATCGTCGGAAATTTCTGCTTTTTGCTTTATATTCCTTTGGATAATTTTATTGTTATACTTCATAACTTATTCCTTCTTGGAGCTTACACAACTAAGTAATCGGGTTCTTCAGCAAACTTCTTAGAAATAGGAGACATCACACACAGTGCGCACTTCTTCTTCTTTATCTGATTACCCTCCCCTTATGTAGGAGTTACAAGCAGTGCCTAGGGTCAGACGCCTGTTCGGGAGCAAACCAACCAATGGACCGGACAGTGTGAAGACCTGGAAGCGGGTGGTGAGCTAAGCACCAGGTATGAGAGTGAGGAAGAGGAAATCGATTAGTGGAAAGGTGACAATGGAGCAATTGGTTAAATGAGTAGCGGAGGAAACCGGTGAACCCCGAGCAAACCCGCCCAGACGCCGCTTCGTCCACGACGAATAGCACTAGCGGGTCTCTGGGACCGAACCTGGGCCACCTAGGTAGTAGATGAGTCTAACCACGCGGCCACAGCACCCCCTACAGTAAGGACTTACAGAAGACGTCTATGAAGAAATTATTTGTTTCTCTCCATTAAAGGAATAGAATTGTATTAATAGAGAACAGAATAAAGGATTTATTCTTGATCCTAGAATTCGTTTTGGAGAAAAAATTGTGGGTCAGTAAGGGGAAAATTTCACTCTGGACATACATTCCTTATTTAAATTGAACAAGAACCAAATTTCAAATTGGGAAGTGCTTGGTCTACTTTTTGGTGCCTATGCAGAAGGCACTAAGTTTACTGTTGTCCTGTTTGTATATTCTACAGAATCATTAGTATACTTCTCTAAATTAAACAAAAGAAATGATTTATAAAATCGTTAGCTCTTCTGTTTCCTATTACTACAATTGTTTATACTTAATGACACATTTTTTATCAAATATATCCCTATACTTTTAATTTTTTACCTTTCATATTATTGTTTAAAGTTGCCTTTCTCTTCAAATTTATTACCAAGCCATGACTTTATGTCAACTGCTGAATTTTATCCCTTTAAATAATTTTAAACGAAAACCTATCATACATGAATAACGCAATATGGACAAAATAAATGTATTTTAATTAATTTTGTAGTAATTTCCGTATGTAAATTTTTAATGGACAGAGAATCGGTTATTTTCAGCAATAAGTCTAGCAGTTCTTATAAAATTTCGTCAATGTGACCACAGTAGTAGTGTTTAAGTCCTATATAATAAGGAAATATAAATATGCCGCGGACCTCCTTCTTGGGGTTTATGAGCAACAATATTTACTGTATTTGAATACTTGAGGTACGATTGATTAGCATCACTCCTGTTACAAAACGAAGCATACATATTTTCTAATTCTGTTAGCATGAGTAAACGCGTCAGCTAAATTCCGACATGCAAAATTGTAATTGTGCAAGTAGTATAAGACACATCAGAAGCGATGTTGAAATATCATCTTTTGGAACTTCATTGCGAGTTTCTGCAATTATTCAATCAGTAACGTTTACACAGACAAACAATTTCTCGGTGCCAGGTTCTTTTTTCTCTTTTTTTTTACCCAATTGCAGAGAACTTCAGTTTTTGTTGTCCTTGTTTGTTTTCATTTCTAGTCTGGACTTGTCTTAATTCAGATAGCTTCATAAATGGCACAACTGTTATAAGCAGGGCTAGACATTTTGGTACCTGCCTCTTCAAGTTAAGTGCACACGGACCATAGCCCACGAAACGCCAGGTAGTGACTACGGAAACAAACAACCTCTTGTGTGCACTCAAACGACGCACAGTGGTGTACAAACTAAACGTATACCTGCAGATGAGCCGCTAACTCGAAATTATAAGCAAGGTTACAGGTTAGCCATCAAATCGCACATTGCGGAATGTAAAAGAGCCAACACACACACACACACACACACACACACACACACACACACACACACACACACACACACACACACACACACACACACACACATACACATGACAATTGAGTTATTTACCAGCAGCCCTGTTGCAGCCCTTTGTGGGCCAAGACCTACAGTCCGGCCGCTGCGTCACCCACCAGTGCCCACTACAGACGTCGCGCGTGAGGTGCAGAGCTGGAGGGTGGGACGGAGCCAGCGCCGCGAGCCGTCCCGGCCGGTTATGCGGCCTCCGCGACCTGAAGTCGCTACTTCTTTATCAACTGGCCCCTGCGGGACCTCATGAGGCTGGGTGCACCACGCGTCAGACTTCCCAACGAGGGGAAAAACCCCATGCCGGTACCAGGATCGAACCCGGGGCCTCCGCGCCTTAGGTAGGCGTGCTACCACTACGGTACGAAGGCAGTTGGTATTTACCTATATCATTTATAAATTTATACACAAAACCTTTTTTTAACCTGTTGTAGCGTATGACCATATGCATCAGTCTCAAAAACAACACTTTTATAACGTACCTTACATGTGAGGTTTTCTCCATCTGTAAGAACTGCTCTGAATCCAACTCCCCCACAATTGTATGCCTCAAATTATAATTAGGTTCTGCACTTAGGACATACTTAAGTACTTATTTCGACTGCAGAACTAATCCAGAGTTAAGCTCCCTACTCGCAAGTGCACTGTGATGCACTATACTCCTGGAGTGGACAGTGCTATAATACTCTTCTGATCACAACCTGAATCACTCATGTGGCACTGAAAAGCACTGAAATGCCTCGCCCTGCTTATAAAAATAATAATTTTAAATCATATATAATACATTGAATTTAAGTGTAATACTCCAGACTTGAAATTAAGCCACTCAGAGCCATAAGTATCCAATTATGCTCCTTAAGAATATTCCAATACAAAAATTAATTGAGGAAGCCTAATGATACAGCTGATGGTTTTCAATTAATACGTTTTAACGACAGTATTATTAGTAAGGCCACGGTTCGTCTGATTCCTGAAAAATGTGGTTCCTTAAATATATTTTGTTTGAATGGCAGCTTCTCTTCTGTTTACTGAAGTCCTAAAAGATGAAGGATGGATTGTGCAGCGGTGGCAATACCTACGAGTAAAGCTGTACAAACTACATTCCTCCCTTTATGCATATGTACTATTTTTGTCAAAAGTAAATAGCCAACTCCATTAAATCTGCGTGAAGGGTCACCTCATACTCAAGGTTCTTAGGTTGGTGGTATGAGAATTAAAGTATTCATGTGCCTCCTTTGTTGTTCAGTGGTATACCAACCATTAGCTCACCTCGCAGTTTTGAAAAACAATATTTCAGCAATTCTTCTTCATTAACGGCCAAATTTAGCTTCAGTGCACATGTAGAAAACATATTCTTGCTGTGTTTCCATGTGCAAAAACGATTCCGGTGTTGGGTGCTAGCCTACAAATGTAAGCTTAATCACCAACGGTGTTCATATAGCCGAACTCGCTGAAGCGTGTTACTCCTATCCACCACTGGTGATACACGAATATCTAGAAACAAAATAAACAAATATCAGCCATGTCCAACGCTGGCACGTACTTTTTGCCATGCTGTGAGGTTTGCTGTCAAGTTCGTAATAATAAAACTTAATATATATATATATATATATATATATATATATATATATATATATATATATATATATATATATATGAATAGAAGGCGAATGCTGTTAGTGACACATAGGCTAACTTGCTGTGTCGCTATCTTAGAGCTCACCACTGCTAGACTGGAGGTTCGATCCCCGGCTCCCGCATGCTTATTTTCTGAAACACAAACTTTACAAATGTATATCCTCTGTATCAGGGAAGAAAAATCAGGATAAAGGCACACTTGTAAAAGTTGAGTTAATGGGGATATGGCAACATTGTGTAGTGCTTGAAAGTGAACAACGTGCTGCTGGGTTCAAAGGTTGCTTTATGTTCAAGTAATGTACAAATGCATTGTGTTTTGTTGAATATATCATGTTACTATATCCCCTGGCATCCGAGTCTTGAAACAATGCATTTATGTTATTAAAGACTTTCCTACGATATGTAATATATTAAACTCATTTTACTCTCAGTACTTTGCGTCTTATTCTCACTTAACATGGTACTCGAATCGTATTACTGCATAATTAAGCATAAGCAAATTATTAATGTGGAGTTTACAAAGCATATCTAAAATAATTATTTTAATTTCTTATGCCTTGCTTGTTCAGACTTTCTAAGACGAAGAAGATATAGCGCTTCCATATGTCCATTGTAAGCTAATGTGAACGTAAAGCGCATGAGCGAATTAAATATTTCAACATGGTAATAGTCCAGTAGGTTTATAGAGTGATGCCTTTGTATGTGGATATTTAAATGAAAATGTTATTAATTTTGGAAGGAATCATTGACAGTTAAGGTAGGCGTATTTCCTGTCTTATTTTCAGTAGTTATAATTAATGTTTTATAAAGCATTAAATTGAAAACTTCCAATCATGTTGTAGCGTTAGTAAGACGGAGAAAAAAATTACAGCGCTACGTGAAATAAACAGTCACGTAATTTGCTGCTCTAAAGGAGAAGCTTTATCAGAAAAATGTCCGTTAATTTATATCACCTAATATTTCGCAGAGGTTATATGTATAAAACAGGCGCTTAATGGGATTCGATTTAGGTTTGCATCGCCACTGGTGGATAGCTGTAACACGCTTTATTGAGTTGAGCTATATGAACACGGAAACTAGACGTTGCTGATTAAGCGTACGTTTGTAAGCCTAGCACACAACACTGGAGTCGTTTTTACATCTAGTCTAAAACTTAATGCAGACACAGCAAGAATATGTTTTCTACATGTACACTGAAGTTGAATTTGCAATATTTGCCCACTAATATAGAAGGATTGCTGAAATATTGCTTTTCAAAACTGCGAGGTGAGCCAATGGCTGAATAGCAAGGGAAGTATATGAATAATAATTATTTTAAAAGTGATTTCATTCACATAAGAACGCCTGAGTATTAGGTGACCTTTCGCGCAGATTTCAATGGAGTCGGTATTTAGTTTTGTGAAACATAATACATGATACACGCAAGGGAGACGGGATCCGCTTCGCAGTAAGGGAAGAGCACTGGGTTCACCGGCATATGAAGTATTAGTTGTCCAATGGATTATTCAGATTTGTTACATATGAATATAATTTGAAAATCTAACTTCCACACATTTCTGTCAAAATTAAAAGTTGTACTTTGACAAACACATTTTCTGCCAGAAATGTAATTATTAAGGTTAACGCTTATGTTCAGCATCATGTCTGCCCAGAAGCCCCATCCCTGAATTACAGAGGTTAGGTTGAATTACCTGAAATATTGGCTTTAATACTAACTGCCTTGCACCACTTTGTATTTGCTCAACGTGAAATGGATTGCCGGAATGAACCATAATGCCCGGATGATCCTGTTTCAATAGAATGTGAACATTTTAGGCCTGCTGCGGCGCTATGTAATATTAAAGGTATTTGCATATTTGTATATTTAGAGTGTTTCCCTTTCTGATTGAAATTCTCAGAAGACAGGAGAAACTTAAGCAACACATTGTGGAAACATGGAACAGTAAATCAAACATTGCACTGTGTTGTGGACATGCCAGAAGAGCTCAGTGTAGCAAACAATTGCAGCTTTCTGCGCAGTGGATCCAAAAAGCAAATGACGGGTTGAGGAAATCCAGAAATATAGTTACCACGAAATGGTATTCAATATCAAGAATATTTGATAGTGAAAGAAAAACCGCTCAGAAAGGACTGTTAAATTACCAACCGACATTTGTGCTCGTTCAATATGGAGCAGTCATTTTGAGTAATGCATATATCACGGGCATTTGTTTTACCAAGGGTAACATTATATAATATTCATGTTACTATTGTTGCGTCGCTATATATCAGTTATCCATGTTTTAGGGGTACAAAGTATCGCAAAGCAGTTTTGAGCTACATTTTAGGATGTAGATCCTTAGACCTTATTTTTAAGAGAAATATTTTGTATTCGTAATCTTCAGTTATGCAGTTGTAAACTAAGGCTCATGTAACACTAAAACAGCAGCAAAAACAGTCATAAATACACTCTTTGTTTGAACCCAATAGACTGACTTCTGCAATTCCCTAAATCAATGCAGATATATTTGCTGTATAATTATGTAAAAAAAATCTAACAATAAAACTGGCACATTTGATAGCTGCTGTTGTGGCATTATTTCCAACATAAGGTTTTCTGCAGCAAGTCAAGCTATTAGTTGTATTATTAACTGAGTGGACGGTAATATTAACCTTGAGCCTCACCAAATATCGTAATGCTACGAACATAGTGCATCTGGCTGTAGTATGATACACTGTTTAAGATTTCTTCAGAATTTCTGTTTGCGTAATCAGAATGTATGACAGAACATTTTTATTGAAATTGATGCTTCTACAAGATAAGGTTCATGTTGCAAATGCTACTACATACATAAAATGTTCATAGGCATCTACAATTTAAATATTAACTATAAGAGATATTAATAGCTATTATTTACACAGTATAGTAAAGTCTATTATATACATTTAGTTCCAATGGATACTAAGAGTGGCGGACAATCAAAGAAGAAATATATTCAAGTATTCATATTATTGTAAATCATGGTATATAAAGTATAATGCAATGCAAACGTTATGCAAATAATGATTTAAGAGACAGCAGTTGTTTGAGTACAATTTTCAACTTCTAATTACGTGAAAATGTTTAAAAAACTGGAGGTGAGAGCTCTATCACGAGTTCAAGCACGTTAAAGGATGCCCCTTGCGAGAGGCTGCGCAGACAAGTTTTAACTCTGGAAAGGGTCTAAACATTTTGAAATATATTCATTAGTGAAGTGCACCTGTTACCTATTTTGTTCATTTGTAAGTATACACCAGCCAAGACTATTGTATTTACGGAGATGTGAACTGTCTCCTAGAAATTCCAAATTTGCAGTCGGGCGGATACAGCTGTGGAGATGTTTGTGGACATTAATGAAGATATTTGAGATCAGTACAATATTAAGGAACGTTTAGATTCGTCTAAACATTGTGTTTTTCTTATTCCCCCCCCCCCCCCTTTTTTTGGCTCCCTTAAGAGCATCGGCTTAAGCATTACATACTAACAAATCGACAAACACTTTTTTCCTTAGTCTTTTCATTTCTGGTAAAAGGCTAAAGTACCTTAAACAAACCCCCCCCCCCCCTATATTTCAATCCTTTACATGACATGGTGCTCGTGAAAAGTTGTGTTATACGCGTTACAGTAGTATTTTTCTGCACTTATTAAATATGGTTGAAGTTCATACAAAATAATAACGGGTGGGTTATAGGGAGACAAACCCAAAGATAATTGCAAAACATTCATAATGAAATAGACGTAACTAGGGGTGATCACAAACTAAAGTTTCAAGGCCGATATTCCTGGGGCTTTGCCTCTTAAAGAGATTAATAGTATGCGGTAATTCTAATGCATACCGTTGGCAGGTGCGCACAGTTTCATCTACCTACCACCTACAGCGATAGTTGTACGTAAACACAAATAGCGACTTATTTAGAAAACTGGTCTCGTGAGGAAATATGCTTAGTTATTTGATTTCTGTGGGCAAAGCATGTAACATGTAACATGTGGTTGAAATTCACCAGCAGCTGGTATATATTTATAAAGAGATACTAGTGCCTCATCAGTATATTGCCAAATTGTGTCAGAAGTTTGTGGCCAGCAGGCACAGTATAACCATGCTGTTGAGGCAGTTTTGCTGGAACGTACCACTCTACAGCCTGGACCACGCTCTAAGCAACTTTCATCTTTTCCTTTATTTAAGACACCTAGGGTGCGAACGATTCGCTTCAGGTGAGAAGGTGAAACACTTCGCGACAATGTGACTGAACACGCAAGGACAGGATTTTTACAGTAGGGAATACCCAAGCTCATCCCATGAAGCGGCAAGTGCCTAAACTGATATTGACACTGTGTTGAAAAATAGCCTAATGTATGTTCTATCAGTTATCTGTATTGGTTGTATGAAATATAGTCATTTCAATGCAGGCTTGTAACTTTAATTTCTAATCACCCCTCCTATTACGAAGCTCTCAATTTATTTCCGACACAGAATGAGCGTATCTGAAGTTTAACACTATTCTCATGTTTATGACTGTTTAACATTTACTATAGATTATTTATGCACATACACCCGTTTATATTAAGGGCGTCAAGACTAAAATGCTCTCTGCATCTACCAGTAACATGAAACGTTTATTGTAATGCCAGGTGTGTGACACATTAAACTGCTTTTCCGTGGGATCACGTTTTAACCCTTACTTCTCCCTTTCGCTGCACCATGGCACCTGATATTTGGTACAGGAAGGAAGTGCCTTTCCTTGTTGCCTTCTGATGGTCTCAATGATCAACGTTGGAGGAAATTCGGATTGTACCAGGATTCCGTTACCGGAATTTCACAATCTATAATCCGTAATGTTAGACAATAGCAACATATGGAGATTTAAGTTTATGTGCTGGAAAATAAAGTGTTCATACTGTTATTGTCCGTCAACATGGAATACCACGCTAGTTCAAGTCCGGCATTTGTCTCTTATCATTCGTCTTCGCCGATAAGCAGCTCTGTTTTAACACACGAACAAATATGTACTTATGCCACAGACGGACGAGCTGGGCCACCTAGTATAGGAATTATGTGAGCTGTTTTTCTGTGCGATCCAATATTGGAGATGACGTGTACATCTTGGTAGGCACTGTCTTGCGGTTGTCAGCCGTTGTTTCAGCTGACATCATTAGTGCTTCTTTCCAATTTCCATTGATGAGGCTTTGTGGATGATAAACTCAACTATTTCCCAGCTTAAGTTATTTGCATCTATAATGTTACGTCTTTGAGGATTAAAGAACCATGATTTGTCTATCATGCCTCATAAAAGTCCTAGGTTTGGAAACGTTGCATAGGTACGCTATATTTAAACATTTTCAGATGTGAACACACTCTTTTAGACTCTCAAGCAGTAAGGAAGCTTACCGACTAATTGGAAAAAAATATATATGTACTCTTTTGAAATAAATTGTTATGAGTGGATCTCAGATTTTAGATTAAACAGTATGCTTAAAACTAAACTAAAACTAGTTATATCTCTTTTAAGGTATTAGAGAAGTGTATATTTAAACTTTCAGACAGCAATGAAATACAAATTCTGGTATCTTACGATTGGTTTGATACAAAGAATTTGTAATAGTTGTAGAAATGTTGTAGTTGTAACGGTTGTAGAAGTTAAACTGGAGTAATACTGCTGTAGTAATACTGCAGTGCGGCAAAAAATCTGGTGTATTTACACTGTGATATAGTCATTAAGCTTTGAGGGGGCATTTTTCAGCTCTGTAGCAATCATAAGTTCATAATTTAAGGGTAAAATGTGTTTCCGGGTATAATAATTTAGTGGGTTTGTATTTTTCCCCATAATTTCTGATGCTCACTAATTAGTAATTTTGTTGTAAACTTTACAAAGTGTAAATACATCTTAAATACACAAAATGAAGTGCTCAGGTATTAGGTATGCTGTGTATTAGGTCCTTGTCAACTTAGACGTCTGAAAGCTTGATTTTAGGGGCCTCAGAATCAAAGGCCGCTTGCCCCTGTGGAATTTATTTCAATGTGTTTCTTTCCATAACATCAGTTTTTCCTTAAGTTATTTTTTTCAGGTATCATTTAAAATAGTGTTAAGCATATGCAAATGGTTTACATGCTCTACCGATCCTGCATAGACACATAACTAGTGCTGCGGCTAGAGGGTATTGACCTCAGGTACTGTATTTTTCAAAACATGAAAACCCTGCCACATTCCTCTGCCAAAGATGGCCTTACTTTGAGATATAGATTTTACAAGGTTTGCGGTTTTAGAGCATAAAGGAACCAGAGTACAGCTACATTACCTCTCGCACTGTTTATGAGGGTTGCCTATTGTTTGTTAGTAGTTATTACCCAGTGACAGGGGGAGCAGTCCTCCTTTGCAGGTTTTTATGATTTGAAAAAGTTTATAGGTAACATTCTCTCAGTACCTTCAGTATCTCACAATCTGACATCTTTCTATCAGTCGCTCATTGCTGCCGCCCCTCAACCCTGTGTCGAGAAATATTAATTTTCTCAACGTGCAGACCAGCTAGAGTTCTCTAGGGGTTGTATTTGTTGCAGTGATTAGACTGGACCCCAAGGACAATGACAAATGACATAAACCTCTTGGGTGTAAGTTATTAGTACTCTGCCCTTCCACCTCCTCTCCTCACCGCTCCATCAGACGAGTAGCTCTAGTCTGACCTACGTTACCTGTGAAGGATATGCTCTGGAACAACTTGTATCGCCGCAATGCGAAGTTATCGACAGCTCAACGTTTTATGTGACTTAAAAAAGCAGTTGCTGGTAAATAAGCCAACATTTTATAAGTTCTGAGGCTTTCACGGCCGGCATTATCAACTATGTTAAGTAGATTTTCCGGGTTTGTGGGCCGTGGTCGAGTTGGATTACCTTCCTCCGACGTTTCGCTGGAAACTGCGTCCAGCATCTTCTGGGTCAACCTCTGTTATTAGCGGCTGCACTAAATTAAAGTTCACTACAAACTTTCATATTCATCTATGTTTGCTATTAGTGTCCATGGTAACAAATTTTCACGATCGCTCGTTCTCATAAATACCAACATGAGATTATCGATCTCAAAATGCCGGCAAATGGGACGTCTCTGATCATGGTATAAAGGAGAAAGGTTTCGGTGTTTCGAGTTTTCTTCTCCCTCTTATTAGAGCCGGGAGCCAAGTTTTGCTTATCTGCTGTCTCTCTTCTTTTCGATTGTAGGAGTTTTTATGCATAAAAATCTCTATCGCTTCCCGAGTCAAGCGAGCCTGGTAGTGGCTTGTCCTTGAGAGTACCTCCGTGTCTTTGTAATTCACAGTCTTCCTTTCCTGGATGTCCTAGTGACAAGAGAAGCTGATTCACGTCTGGGTCACACAGTTTATCGCAAACCTACTCATACTGATAGGTACCTCCATAAAACCTCGAACCATCATCCAAGACAAAAATTGGGCATAATCAAAACCCTTTCCGAACGGGCCAAGAAGATTTGTGAGTCACAAAAGCTGAATAAGGAAATCCGACATCTTAACAAGGCCCTCATCAGCAACGGTTATACACACAAGGAAATTACAAGAGCTCTCCATCCGAGGTACCCGACGGTCCAAAAAGACCGGAGGAAGCAAACCCTGAGTACCATCTATTTACCATACATCCATAAGGTAACAGACCGAATAGGAAGACTGCTGCAACAGTACAACATTAGGACTATTTATAGGCCAACAAAGAAAGTCAAAGATTTATTTAACTCCGTTAAGGATAAAAGACATCCACACTGCACAGCCGTGTTTACAAAATACCATGTAGCTGTGGACAAGTATATATAGGCACCACCATGCGGAGTATCAGCACTCGACTAAAAGAACATGAAAGACATAGCCGGTTGGGGCAGACGGACAAGTCAGCGGTGGCAGAACACTCTATTGTTCGGCCACGACGTGAATTACAAAGACACGGAGGTACTCTCAAGGACAAGCCACTACCAGGCTCGCTTGACTCTGGAAGCGATAGAGATTTTTATGCATAAAAACTCCTACAATCGAAAAGAAGAGAGCAGATAAGCAAAACTTGGCTCCCGGCTCTAATAAGAGGGAGAAGAAAACCCGGAACAAACACGGAAAGCTTTCTCCTTTATACCATGATCAGAGACGTCTCATTTGCCGGCATTTTGAGATCGATAATCTCATGTTGGTATTTATGAGAACGAGCGATCGTGAAAATTTGTTACCATGGACACTAATAACAAACAAAGATGAATATGAAAGCTTGTAGTGAACTTTAATTTAGTGCAGCCGCTAATAACAGAGGTTGACCCTGAAGATGCTGGACGCAGTTTCCAGCGAAACGTCGGAGGAAGGTAATCCAACTCGACCACGGCCCACAAACCCGGAAAATCTACTTAACATAGCCAACATTTTATTTATTGACTAATGGAAGCTAAGGTTCTCCTTACTGGTCTACTACTGAGGTAGTAGAGACGTTAAGCTTCTATAGCTACATATCGCAACAAAATGACAATTCGGTGAATCGCACTCCTGACACCAGTGTGAAAAAACGACCAGTTACTTTTCTATCTCTTTGTTTCCTCCAAAAATTTATCACAAATACGCAGTTCTCTTGCTGACGTAATGCAATTCTACAGTATTTTTATACAACTCATAAGTGTTTTCTCCTCGTACCCTTGACTCGGTCCCTTCAATGCCTTTCTTAATATTCTATGTATCTCATGCACTAACTCTGACGATTCAATCATTCGACGCTTACTGAAGCTTCTTCACTTCGACGCGACGTACCTTTTTCACTACGACAGTAACACACACACATATGTCTATGACTCGCTTTCGTCTCCTGCTTCCTGGACTCCTTATATAGCGAAGATGACGTCAGATGTAGCATTCTCGACTTCCACAAACACCCGGCCGCCGGGTGCCCCTCAAAGGTTCTGTAAATTCTTTGTATTGTCGCTTTATTGTTGTTAGTCATGTGTTTGCTCGCGTGAGTGATGTGAAGAAGCTTGGCCCCGACCGTACTTTGTGTCTCCTATGCCCGGGACACACTATATATAGTGTGATATACGAATAGTTAACACATTTTAGCGCTGAGTAAAACTTTCAGTCAAATTTCGCCGCATGTTGTTTCATGGAAGCGTTGATAGAAGTTCAATATCGCCAGTCCCTTGTTTCACAATTAGGATTTCGCCATGGCCGAGCATGAACGTTTATCTGTTGAGTAGTATGTTAAGGCACTTCCCTTTTATACGAATTGAAAAAGAAAATTTAAGTCAATATTCCACACATTTTGGTTTCCATCAAGGAACACAATTCTCTGATTAACGAGAAAATTTGAAGAAGGCAGTTTGTAGCAAGAAAAACGACCTAGAGCATTAATTTTATTGTTTGTTCTCCGGAAAACATTGCAGAACTACGGGTCGTCATGTATAAGAAATATGCCTTCGTGAAAGAGCAAAAGAGCGCATATTGAACACGCGATGAAGTGTAAGGTTGTAAAATTTTCATTTCGGAAATAAGGGCATGGAGACAATATAAATGTATCAACCCTTCGTGCACCAACCCGTATTTAGATTAATTTGTGGTAAGCTATATATTCTGAAACCTTAAAGGTACAATGGTTATAAACATTAACGGCTAATTTTCAGCATTTGCTTTTATAAAACACCACATTATATATGTTCAAAACTGAGAAGGAATAGATAGCCATGTGCTACCGCGCGGGATAACTCAGGCGGTAACGCATGGGCCCGCATTCGGGAGGTCGCGGGTTCGATCCCCGAGGCCGATCTTCCTGACCCATGGTTTTTTCGCATGTTTGCCCGGGCTGCCATGTGAATGCTGGAAGAATTTCTATATCTTCCAAATTTCCTGTCCCTCCATTTCGTTAGATTAATAACTTCATAACCCTTCTTTCAGTTAGGTATCCTTCAGAGTTGGAAGCATCGGCAAGCGTCGCGGCAGCACGGAAGGGGGAATAAAATGCGCTTTGGAAATCTCGTCTTCCTGATTGGAAGGTTAGCCACTGGCTTCCGCTCCCCCCCCCCTCCCCGGCCCCATGGGGTGGTCTAAGCCTGAGGTGTCGGAGCGGAGCTAAGTTAGCCTCCGCCGGGATGCTTCTAACTCGGAAAGGGATTCAGCCGACTGCTCTGTCATGGAAACGTTCCGGCCGCCCTTAGGATCCATTCTCCTCATCCATCCTCCCGGTGGGTGATCCCTCAGGGGCATAGGCACAAAAGATCGCCTTTCGGTCGGGGTGCTAAGTCTCCCTTCGCAAGCTGTCATCGAGACATTGAGTCAGGCTACGTGTTTCATTATGAGAGTTTATTTTGGTTCTCCTCAATGACATAGTATAGCACAGTGAAACAGACGATACCTGCATTATATTCGCTTCTGATAGAAATAGCCTTTGTGTTTTGGTGATTAGGCTCAAATTATGTAATTTTACTTTTTTCTAATCTCAGTATTCTAATCTCAGTGTTCTAATCTAAGTGCTGGGAATAGGTAGATTTTTTTAAAACGCTATATCCGTTCCACCTTGCAAAATTCTTTGCCAGCATCTCACAAAACTGTTTTTAATTTTAACACATACAGTATCGATACCAGTCATGTTTATAATATCTATGTTGGGAAATGTTCATCTGGTACTCATTCTATTATTTTTCTACTTAGGGACTGTTATTCGCATTTGGTCTGAGTACTTACTGTCTTTAAATAAACACATTTTTCTACAGCCTTAGGTAGAATAAGCTTGTGCGATAACAGAGTACTTGGGAGCTTAGCAATCATGACATAGGTAATCCTTAAACACTCTAATACACGATCTGGTTCTGTGCAGTGTCCACGATTGTTAATCAATTCAGCTGAGAGAGGTTGAAGAAAAATTGCTTGAGGTCATATAAATATGTTTGGCATTAAGCATTTTAGGGTTCTTCTTACAAAAAACTGTTTCTCTTAACTATAAATAACCTTTCTCATTAATGCTGCTGAAAATCGTATTTGCTGACGAATAGAAAATTATGTAAGCAGTGATTTTGTCATATTATTGTTAATCCTATCATGTTAGATAAATATTATACAATATGTTATCTCATGCGCCAGATGCTTATTGCAGGTAGGCGAACATGCTGTTGTCTACTTAAAAAGTTATATATCACCGGAAATAAATGTTTTGAAACATCAGGATCTCCAAAAAGAGTGTTTAGGGAGTTTTCCTCACGTAGCCGCACGTTAGTTCTTATTCTTTCTTGAAAACGATTGCAAGGAGTGCGATTTCGGATACTGGAATGGTAAATAAGTTTGATGTTTTCGTTCATCCTATAAGTACTGTTTCAGCTCATTGTAATTTACTTATACAGCCATAAAATAATGATGCTGATATATCTATGCTTATCAAGCGGTAGACTCGGGTTCTGTTCCCAGTACCAGCGTGGAGATATTCTTCCGCTGGGAGACCTGGTCAGAGGTACACTCAGCCTCTTTAGCTCCCTGAAAGGCCAGTTGAGAAGCTATTTGGCTGAAACGTAGTGGCTCTGGTTGCATAGACCACATAAGTGGCAGGAGGCGGAAAAAGGGCACTGACCACGTACCACCCTACACTAATGCACCCCACATATGACGCCTGTGACGGGCAGAGGCTGGGCGGGAGGTCTTGGCTCGAAAAGGGATGTTCCGCCTTGGCTTCTATATACCTATACATATGCACCTTCGAAAAATAACACACTCAAATTTGCGAAAAATTGTTATAATTATATACGGGCCTTTTTCCATTGCTGATTTGAAATTCGAATTATTAGTTAAGCTTTGAATAGTTCTTTTGCTCTTAATCTACCTGCCAAGGGCTGTGTATTTCACCTGATTTTTAAAAACAGGCTCTCACCGGACCATCTTCTATGTGCCTGCCCAGCTGTAAAATATCAAGCTATTTAAGCCAACATTTTACATAATTAGTAGGAAAGTAGTAAATATAATTTCTAGAATACTGTATATAATAGGTGGCATTGCCAGGAAAAGTCCCAAGACTGACATACATCATTTTGTTTTCTTTTTGTTACCTGAGCGCAAAAGCTGTTTAACTTTACTTACCTAGAACAGGTCATAGAGAGAGAGAGGGTGGGGGAGGAGGAAGAGAGAGACAGAGAGTTTTCCTCAAAGCTACTTAACAGGGTTTCTGTGTTGATGCAACAGGTTTCATTTAAACCCCTATATCGCTACACATTTTTTTCTGTTATTATTCCGATACATTGAACAATTATTTTTCCCTCAAGCGTAAGCTGAAAAAAATAACTAATCCAAACCACTGTAATATCCCATTATACGCATTAAAGTCTGGTTATCGTTTGGTAGCAATTAAAATTGCTTGCAACCATGAACATCAAAGATTTCAGATTTCCGTTTTTTTCCCGGTTTTGATGCACGGTAAATATTGAGCTGGAGGGCTGCGAGGCACATGCACGTATGCTGCAATTATTAATAAGCAGTTGTTGAACTTCAGAGGATTGTGGAAGATTGGGTAAAATTTTGACGTCGATATACATATTTTAGGATTCATGTAATTATTTCACGTCTAGCAGTGTCCTCAAAACTATAAGAAACTAATGAATGCGAGTAAATACTTAAATTCATATTTTACGTTTACTGCTGTTGAAATAATTCCTATATGTAATTATGGGAGAAGGTAAAACTTTCTTGTTTTCAGTATGGTGCATATTACGAAACCATAAAACTATTTAGTGCTCTTTCGCTAGCACACACACACACACTCTCTCTCTCTCTCTCTCTCTCTCTCTCTCTCTCACACACACACACACACACACACACACACACAAAGACCATCGTCATCCGGAATTGTCGCCTCTTCCATTCCCCCAGGTGTCATTTTGGAGTACAGTTCCGCTCCAGGAACTGAGGCCTGAACCTTCCAAATGTGTGCACCTACACAAAGGCTTTGCCCATAGCGTGTAGAGTATGATTAGAAACGGAGGAGGAATGAAGTACTGTGTATACCTACCGCCAGGCTTATTGCTACCACTAAACCTCTGGAAGGAAGGGATGAGACTATGGCTACGAAAATAGGCGGTGACAGGATCAGCATAGTGGGATCCCTTCCACATTGAACACCTCCAGCCACCCTTCATTGTCCCACTCCCTGCCTTATAAGTATCTTCGGGCAGAAACTTCCATCCCAGAAAGGAAACAGCTATTTCTTTCCCCCAATATACCCCACAACGAACCGCAAATAACAACTAAGCCTAGTTGTTCTAAACCTTAATAGTTCTCCCCAGTATTACAGAAAGAGTCAGTGAGCTAAGAACCGGCTGTGTACTGCTTATTCACGGCGCATATGGACACAGGATTCCGCGCTGCTGCTGCAACCAAAATCTCTCTACCGACGCGGTTCTGCTCTTTCTGGTTCTGCAGCACTGAGTCAACAGTGACGCAGTGTGGTTCAGTTATTACAAATTGTTTCTTATTTTGCCCTGACTTCCCAAAGTACATTATGGGTCAGCATATAGCTTCTACCTCTAGCATGTATTGTTAATTTAGTATTTTCGTCAAGTGAAGTACAATTTGCCAAAAGATTTTTGGGTGTGAAAGTTCCAGACCTACCACAATTGTTACACTTGATAATGAAGCTCAGGCTTGAGGACTGTTCAGTCTAAGAAACCTGAAATACAAGGTACAGTTCTCACCAAATAAACACTATACAGCATCGGATTGGTACGTAAAGGCCTTAAAAGTACTATGAAAAATGCTTTATAGTTGAATCGGCATCATTCTATGATACACAACGAGTCCGATAACGCAAACAGGAGAAACACCACGCAGAGGCTTCTTGGTTCATTGGTACTCCCGATATTAACATGCTTGGAAAGATTAAGTGGCCGGCCTGATGAGAATCGAAATGGGATTTCCCAAATGCAAGCTTCAGACGCAATTGCTCAGGAACCCATGATATTCAGCAGCTTTTACAGACAAAATCTAATATTAGTTTGGCAGAAAATTTAGAGATATTTTGGAATACATAAAAATCCAAACGAGCAATCAAACTAATGTACATGTGTTAATTATTCCTTCATACATTTAATGTATAGGATACATTTAGAGAAAAGAATGGAGCTGGAGAAATTCAGTACCACGTCAAGTACTACGATCACTACTACTTTACGACTCGCAGTAAGACCCATTTACCACACACAACGGTGCACTTACAAAGACGTGTTTTACCAGCATTAAGAAAAGACTTAAGATGGATTTAGGTCTAACACATAACTTTACAGCTGTGACAATTGACCATGAAAGTTGGGTGAATACTTCTATATATCCAAATTAATCAATGATCCAACATGCGTGTGCAGAAAGGAAACACAAACAGTAGACCATATCCTATGGGAGTGTAAGATATGGAAAGAAACCATTTTAAAAAAGCAGTAAATGGCGTATTCACAATCAAGAACTAGTGGAAAAACATATGAGAATATTTCAGAACTATGTAAATAACATGGACTTTGAAGTTTTGAAAACAACCACCATCACATAATTGTATAAAACCAACAATGATTGTACAGTGATGTTAGATAATTTTAGTTATGAGAACATGTGCATGTAGTACTACATTTTCTTAATGGAGCATGCTGAAATAAATTGCTATTAGAAAGACTCATTTACCCCAAGAACCCCCAGTATACTAAACATTGTGGAATTTGTGATAAGTTAAATGCTACTTACAGTTTGGCTACTTACTTTGGCTACAAACAGTTTTAATTCTGGTCTTGCAGGTATTATTGAGTTCATTTACATGTTATTTACCTTATCTTAAACAACGCCGGTATTGCTCAATTATTCATGAGCTTTAAAATCTGCTGGTCTGGCTAATCTTAATATTCAGAATAAATGAACAGTTATTTAATATATGCTCATTGTGTAGACATAAAATGAATGAGGATAAATATTTCAACCTATTCTTTGTATCCTTTTTGTATCCGAATGAAAGCTAAATACTAGGTTACAAATTTAAAAGAAAATTCCAATATTTGAAAACAAATAAGGACAGCTAAACAGCTTTTGCGATTATATTAAGTCACAAGAGCCTCGTTTAGGTACGATACTTAGGAATTCTTATGTGAAAGAACATATGGTCAACAGTGCAGTGATATGCAACTTGGCTATAGTAGTAAATCAGCCTTTGTCGTAAACATATGTACATTTATTAATTGAGCTTTTAGCATAGTGCATTATAAGATTATGAGATTTTGCACTATTTTGCACAGATGTCCTTGTAGCGTTGTAATCTGTTTCAGCAAGTACCAGACGTTTTGTTTG
Source organism: Tenodera sinensis (assembly GCA_030765045.1). NCBI lineage: Eukaryota > Metazoa > Arthropoda > Insecta > Mantodea > Mantidae > Tenodera > Tenodera sinensis. The sequence continues at coordinate 73,180,392 of CM060966.1, read as the reverse complement.
GTTGTCAATATTCGCTGTATAATACCTGCTTTAGTACGGATTACATAAATTATTCATTTTTCAGATTCAAGCTTCCATCGCCCTTATCTTTTTGGTTTTTACCTAGAATTGGTAGCTGTTCATAGATTAGCACTTGTGTGTGCCAGAATTTGCATTAGAAAAATGTGAGTGGTTCATTAAGAGGCTAATTTATACTCAAATTACCGAGTGTCTTTCAACATTATTCCTAGGAATCAAATAGAATACAATTTGTGCACTTTTGTGTACCTGATATTACATAACGTAGTTTAACAATGACATCAATTACTTTGAGAAACATGCAAGTTATTAATGTTCAATTTTGTTTCTCTTGTGATAATAGGTACAGATTTACAAACATGAATATATTACAGGGAGTTTGGTGTCACAGTACAATGGTCTAATTCGAAGCTTGCAGGTATCCAGGGTTCATTGCAGCCACTGATGGGTTTCCTGTTTTTGTTCACGCCACGGTAAGAATTGATCGTTCATTTTGAGTGGGCTTTTTGCAACCTTCAACAAAAGGAGTACCAAGAAATCTGTCCCGTCCTTCGAGAACTACGACTCGTTTATAAAGAACACTGTTGAATTCATCACTATAGGTATAAATGAACTGTAGCCAATATGATAAATTCTAAACTAGGTCCGTTATTTGTCACAATTATTAATTAACAGAAACTACAAAATGTCTATTGAAGTTTTGTTCAAACACATCAAACTTTCTTGTGACAGTAACCTGACTCTATTATGGTATTATCTATTATTACGTAACAAATGACAAGCCCGGATACTTTATCACTTTATTACAATTCACAACCCCATAACTTTGTAACTACAGATGTTCTATTCTATCAAAACTTTTTCTGCTTCTTCTTCTTCTTCTTCTTCTTCATCTTCCTCTTTCTCTACTGTTTCTTCCCTTATGCATTATTGGATATTCCTGTCTATAGCAATCTACATATATTGTTCTTGCAAACTTTTATTTGCCCTTCCAACATTTTTTTTACCTATTGTTTTCTCATTATTAAAATGGCTTGGTAATCATTCCTCTACCACCTTGCTAGATTGATGTCGGTGAAAATCTGTCATTTTTAAGCTTCTCGCAGCTTCTTCGTACCCTTTCAGCGGTTAATCATAATGCTGATTGCGCATAACAATGAATAGGCATAAAGATACGGCACAGTTACAATAATGGTTTGTTGGACAAAAGGAACAAAGTCATCAACTTATCACATCATACCATAATTACGGATAGTATAGGTATGAATATTATGGAGAGGTACCTCTCCTGGTACATAATGTAGACTATAATCCTTTAGTTATACTCTCACAAATATCGCTAAGTAAATTCACTTGAAAAATAAAACCTTAGATTACAGGCAAAATAAATCAGCTGCAGAGACACACTACATAAGGCCTGGACTAATAACATAAAAACCCGTGTGTTTGTTGCATTTTTATTATTAATAGCTTTTATGGAAATCGTTATTTGGTACAGAATTTATATACAAATCTGTAGTTGCAGTTTCTGTTAACAAAACTTTAGAGTTCTCGTTGTATTACCCCAGACAAATTCTAATTGCTTTTATAGTGCTATGTTACATCTCTGGATGACATTAAACAAATACGAAGTGAGCAATAAAAGCTCTTACTTCCGAAACATTGGTTATGTTATAGCGGCTAAGCCCTTGTGTTCATTGATTTCTGTACACGACGCCAAATTCCTATATTACTGACATTATAGTTGTAGAGTAATGTAATGTCTGCGTGGAATTCTGTAAGGAAACAAAGTAGGCTTGCTAAGGAGTATGTGAAATGTTAATTGCAGTGCACAAGGATTAAGTGAGGGTGCCACAATTAGAAATCTGAAATTTAATCCATCTCTATTAATTGTGGACCTGCTCGCCATGCATGAACATATGGATAATGTAGGATAATGTAAAGGTGTCAATATAAAACGTCGTCAAATGGGATTTGAGTTCATTTCACACAATTGGATAACTTGGTAATTCTGTCTTGATTCAACTTAGGCCTGGGTGACTCGCGGGGTACTTTGAGCAGCCTTCGTTTTTTTTTATCTGCTTACGCATAGGATTATCAGTGCATGGCCTTGAGCCAGCTTCTTTAGTGAGCACCTGTTGCGAAGTCCTGATGCAAATGATTTGATGAAAATTGTGTATATAAAGTGCAACCCACTCAATGGAGACATTTCACAGAAATTTCTGATCTAGTATAACAGCAACGTTACTCCACACTGTCAATATTTTTCTGTTGGTGTCTGCCAGGTGCGCTGTCCATAGGAATAAGACACATCAGCACATGAAGAAAGTCCTGGAAGCTGTTGGATACAGCGATCACCAATGACAGCTACGAGGAGATGCCAAGGACATGTCCATTGCTTTGGTATTAAAATGTGGGTTCTTTACTAAGATCGAATTACTTCTTCCCATTATGTCAAAAAGGTGTGGTTTCCAAAGAAGAATGTCTGCCCTCGCATAAAAAAGGGAAAAAAAGCAGAGGAAGGAAAACAACAGCAACCATCTGCCCTCTTTACGAATGAAACTAAGGTTGATGAAGCAGTTTATGTAGTCAATGAATAAAGATGATACTTACAAGTACCTTCGGAACTGTTTTCTATGTTAACTGAGATTAAAGTCAACGTAGGAGCTTTCACTAGTCCACAAATTCCTAAACTACTTTAGAGAAAACCTTTGATCTCTGCTTCAATATAAATTAAATGCAGCGTGGCATGCTTCTAAAGGTGCAATAAAATGTTTCAGCAACCGAAAGAAGGAAAATTAAGCTGAACATACAAACAGTGACTTGGAGAAGTATCACAAGTTAGGCTTAAATATGCAGAGTCCCTTTCCTGCATTCACATTTAGACCTGTTCCCTGAAAACGCGGTGAAGTGAGAGATGAAAATGTTAGCGTTTCCCCCAAGATGTTTCCACAATTGAAGTGGAACACTGGCATACTTGCTAACTACTGCTGGACGCTTGTAAGGGATTACTCACAGGAGAAGCAGAAAGAAAGGCAAAGAGGAAAGTCACTCATGAACAAAAATTTATCCAGTGTCTATGTATACATTGACATTGCCACAGCTTTCATGTGAACGTGACATTTCTCTCAGATTTCTTTATGGACACACTTACTTAGAGTGTTGTGTTTTATATGCACGTGGGGACTTCAAAAAGTAAGTTACACATGATTATGACAGTCAAATTGATGACATTTTTCACCATAGTCACCAAGGAACCGTAGTTCGAACTTCACTTTTAGCATATCTGCTCCAGCCAAATGTTCTTTCAGCTTGCTGAACAGATAAAGATCGCACTGTACAAGATCTGAATTGTATGCAAAGCATATATTATGCACCCCATGTGGGATGTTGCATTGCCGTGCAGGAGAAAACTGCCTTTCCTTAATTTCACTAAGATTAGATGCGATATCTTTATAAAACAGAATTTCATGGTGAATCTCCTCATATTTCGATGTTTTGTCCACAAGAATCGTGCCGTCCAGAGCATTTCAACTTTGAAATACGTTTCCAATTGATATGTCATTTCGCTCGTACTCTGTGATGCACCTTGTTATCAGTACCACAGTAGAGCTCCGTATGCAGGAATTCTGGAGCATGTACTCTATTCTGACAAAGCGCCATTCTTGTTCCACGATAGCCTTAGCGTGGGACAACATGTTTAACTTACTTTGTGAAGTACCCTCGTAGCTGCTAGTAATAGCTTCCTGCATACCGTACGTAAATCATGGTTACTGCCAACAAATTGATGTGTTGAAAGCTGGTATCGCAAAGCACATTATTTTGCTTTCATGGCAATAGCAACTCCATATGTAATAGTTGAGTATTTGATTCCTAAACATTTCAGTCCCCCCCCCCCCCAACATTGACATTGGAGTATGCAATATAGAAAACTACAACATATCAGCTGTTTCTCAAAAGCTGCAGCTAAAGCAAAAAAATCGTGGTGAGATCGGCATTTCTTGACTCTGAATTAGTACAATTGGTTTTGGGAAAGGAAATTGAAGCTGTATTTCTCCGGTGAACACCATGCCTTATGTACGAGAAATGTGTAACATTTTGAAGCGAGGACTACTGGTTCCACACTTTGCCTCAGAGTTAATATTAACAAGTTTCCTTGTTGACCCCCTCTCTCTCCCTGTTCTGTATTCAACCTCTATTCTAGGGTAGCTCTATTTTGGTTTTAGGACAAGCAAGGACATTTTTATGGTGAAGGGAAACGTTACTTTATAAAATAAAAAATAAAATAACAGTATTTATGTATGGTAGCGAGTCCTGGATTATGAATGGGAAAGATACAAGTAAATTACAAACCGCAGAAATTAGATTTTTTGAGAAGGGTAAAACATTGCACTGGAAGAGATCCCTTTCACCACAAGGATAGCCGAGAAGAACTAGGCATCCATAAAATAAATTATAAAATCCAAGAGACTAAAGAGAACTGGAAACAAGATCTGACTAGAATGTGACTAGAATATCACTGAAAATATTCGAGTACAAACCGCGAAGAAGAGATGTAGGACGCCCAAGAAAGAGATGGAGATGAACAAAGGAAGACGGAACAGGCAATCTGCCTAATCCATGGAGTATAGAAGAAAAACAAGAAGAATTGATGAAAAAGAAGAAGAAACGAAAACGAAAATACAACATATTCGCAGAAGAAAGACCCGTATTTATTTTTCACTTCTGAGTTTTCACAACACGGAGCACTGAGGTTAGAACATCGTCATTAGTGCCTGAGAGGGATTCTAGTTCGTAACACTTTCTATTAGTTTGCCGAAATTCGCACTTATATGCATACATAGTTGTGTACGCCACTTTTGCACACCCAAATTACCGTAGCTGACGAAAAAGGCTGCGACGCGATTCTCCCAGTTCGGTCATGGCCCAATGAAGTAAAACCACAATTGCCTAATACATCCATATTCTAAACAACCAAAAATCTTGCTTATTGAGTTCATACAAAAGACAGTTTTATCATGATAGTACACAATGTTAGCCATGTATAGATTACCACTACTACTTAATTCCGATTCGCGCTGCAGCCTGTCTTTTTCGTTAGCCCCGCATATTACAGTATAAAGTAGGTACTTTTTCTATTTGTGTCGGTTAAGTTTTTACGTGAAAGCTACATAAGACTGGATACGTGAAAACTTCTACATAGAATTGTTTAGGTAATTTTTATGAAAACCACAGTGCCAACAAAACGATAACGAGCGTATTTACAATTATCAGGTTAAATGACCCTTACACATTCTACACTTAGATAAAATGCTATTCAAATGTTGATATAATTACTGTTTCAATATGTTTAAACTCTATACCTTGTCCCACTCTTAGATGACACTATGGAATTAAATGGGATATATCTGTTTCTATCTAGCGCATACAAGTTGCCATTAGCCTCATCGTTTTCTACCCTCGTGCTGTTGCCAGTTTCCTAATAGCATGGTATAAATATTCAGTTGTTATAAATTTCAGGTTTGAACACATTATGCTACGCATTTTTTTCTCTATCAGGTTATATCTTTTTTAGATTCATTATACATTTCTATAGGCATATATTTCCTCAGAAAAAAATTTTTTTTTTCAATAGAAATCCTATATGTGCTGTTTCTATACACATCACGCATTAACTAATAGACTAACTGCTAGATTTTGTTCTTAGCTAGAGTAAACTATAGTACTACTATCTGCCTACTTTAAATGCTCTATGTTTACTCAATTAGGTGTTATAACTTTTTAAATTAAATGTTTTCGGAAAATTCTATATCTGTGCAGTGCAAAAGTTACGCAGTGTGAAACTTTTTTGTTATTGAGTTTACATCAGGGAACCAGCGAGAACAAATGTTGAGGAGGGTTGGAGAAAGTTTTTAAAATAAACCAAAAGGCCGTAACCTCTTTCTTTTATCCAGCAAGGCAAACAAAAGTATTCATCTATTCAGCGTATTCTCGCGCCAGGCCAGACACAGAAGATTGTATAAGGAGCAGCATTAGCGTTAGTTTGAAAGAAGTCGTGTGTCTGACTGTGTGGAACCTATGAGCTATTATTGCGTTATTTGTTTAATATTTTCGTAAATATTTGTAGTTATGGAGGGGGAAGCTAGGAAGAGACGATATTTTATAAATTAAGAAGTAAGGAACACCAAATAATTATGAATGTGTTGGATTATTTTTCAAGTAAAATGCGTGTAGGTAAGGCAGTAAAAGAAACAGCTAAGGCTATCGGTTGTTCAGAAGCAGTAGTGTATAGGATTAAAAAGGAAGTAATGAAAGGACCTTTAAGAATGCCATCGATAAAGAAAGCGAAAAGGGCGGGAAAATAAAAAAAACGCTAGGTAAATGCAATATGATGGAATAGTGCGAAGTGGAGTGCGGGGAATTATTCATTCTTTACAGTTTACAAATATTCCACCCACGCTGAATATATTTTTGGTCACGGATCAACAGTAGTGAGACCCTACCAAACTTCTCAAGGGCCACTTTTAGTCGGTTCTTAGATGATTTGGGGTTCGAATATGAATATTAATAGAAAGGGACCATACCATCAGATGACGACATAAGTATCTAAAAGACATAAAAAGGTTTAGGCACCAGGGGAAATCAATTGTTTGTATAAACATGTATATAAAAATGTATATACTGACGAGTCATTTGTAAATTTAGGTCATACAGTCACAAAGGCATGCAGGGATACCAAAGTTAAAAGTGCCCATCAAGCAGCAATTGAAGGACTAAGTGCAGGACTCCGGCCACCTCGGGGTCGCGCGCGGAGAAAGATTCGCAACTAGTACATGTTGCAACACTGCGCTCCATTTAACGTGTACTGTCTTCTAAGGGTGGGATGCACTATAGCTCCTTACCTTGTACCTATAATAGATAGAACTGCCAAATGAACAGACTCCTTTATATATTGGAACAGATTACGTTTTGAATATGGATATCACTGCAATTATTTATACCTGGCATGGTACTATGCCTTACGCTGTCAAAAAGCTGTAAACTGCGCGATAGAGATTAAGAGGGGGCCTGCTAACCGGGGTTTGTAGTGCATACACCATTCTAAAAAATTCTCTTCCTTTCAATAACTACTCACGCTATTTATAAAGCGGGAATAGACATTCTTGCAGTTGTACTAAGTCTTGCGAATAGTTCCTATGCTTGTGCAACCAGAAAATAAAGTACCGACTAGGTGACTGCAGAGACATCTAAAAGCAAGCTACAATGGCCGAAAGCTCAATGTTTTTAAACCTCACACGGCTGATAACCCGTGAAGCTGTAATAAGCAAGCTATAATTTGTATAATGCAATGCCTCTAGTTTGGCCATGAAATTAGCCACTCTGTGAAACTCCAGTTTTGGTGCACCAACAGTGAAAAGGGACGAGTTTTTTGTCGAACCTGATCTTGTAACATGGCTTATCTGAATCGGTTTCTGTAGTCACGATTTTAATACTCGTAAAACGATCAGACTGGCAGCAACGAGTAAGCGCAAAAACTATTTAACTGACTGAAATTATTGATCTTGGAATTTAAAATTAGAATATTATATTACTGAAAGCTTATTGAGTACTTAAACGCAATCTATTTTGAAGTGTGAAACAGCAGTTATAAGCGTATTATTATACTTACTCGTATAAAGATTGGCACAATACATTTTCCCTGCATTAAGGATGCTAAGAACTCTCCTTCAGTCCAACAATGCACAAATACTTTCAAGAGCTGGCCCGTGCTAGGCCAGCTCTTGAAAGATGTACAGTGTGTGCCCGAATAACTTGTTCGAACCTCCAACCTTATTGAAAATATAACTAAAATACTGAGTGGAACGTAATGCTTCAGCCGCACGTTAGCCAGGGATTCTACATGATAAGTGTAACAAATATGTCCAATACTACTACTGCCAATGAAGAACTGTCTCTCCGAAAAAAAAATCGTGTCAAATATTTGGAGCCACCTAGCTTCTAGAGGTTTACTAATCCATAACTGTCGCGTAAACATTCTTTTAACAACACTGCAATAACATATTACCTTAATTCAAATGAATTCAGTCACAATTTAATATTAAAATGTAATGCAAAGTTTAATTTCTAGGAGGCATTTGGCAACGTCATGTTAACATTAAATTGTGACTAAATTCATTCAAACTGAAGTAAAAGACATTACAGCATTTTTCTAATAATGTTTGCACAACAGTTAGTAAAATAATAAACCATTTATATCCATTCAACAAGAATCTAGATGGTTCCAAATATTCCAAATATTTGACACAATTATATTTTTTCGGCGAAACGGTTCTTCACTGACCACATTTGTATTGGGCGTATTTTGTGCACTCATCGTGTGAAATCCCTGTGTAACATATCACCTTCCACCCCGTACACATCACACAGGGTTTAGTGAAGCAATACTTTCAGTGGGGGAGCTTAATTGAAAAAAAAAAAAAAAAAAAAAAAAACACTTTGCCATAAATCTGAATTGTTATAATGCCAAAACAGAAATAAAACGTCTCACGACGGAAAATATTGCAAGCTTAAAGCAGTACTATGGTTCTTTTTGATCTGTCACGCTGAAAGTTGATCAAAAGAGTGTAGAAAGACTTGTTTCTCGTTCTCGAGACGGGAACAGAATTTAGAAAATTTACGCCACAGCGAGAGCAAACCACAAAGTTCAACGACAAACTTACTTAGTTTCCCACAGTAGCATACCACACGTCAGCAACGAATGCTGGCAGCTCAATTCCGCAAGTGGTGCCTTATATTTCGATGTAAAGAAATGTTGAGTCGGCTGGTTATATTAAGGTGGCGGTGAGCGCAGATGAAAGCGTACGGTCAGTAAATCCTCTTGGAAAGTGCACATACCTTCATTGGGCCGGCACCTTTAGGATTTAAACATCCATTGAGACCAACAGGAGCTCCCCTAGCTAGAAATCGCCACCCAGTCGGAAGAAGACGAAGGGGCTATTATTTCAAACGCATTCCCTCCCTTTCTCAGGTTTACAGGTGATCGATTCACTGAACACATTGAAGTATGAAATCAAGTATTGAATTCTTATTGTATACAATTTGTCCTCCGTGGTCAAAGAGAAGGTCCACATACGTATTCACATTTCTCTTCTTTCTTCTGTCTGACAGTGCATAAAGAGCTCTATACGATGTTCCAACGAGTCTGATAAATAATAATTAAAGCGAATTTAAATACCCGTATTCAGCACCTCAGGCAAGAAGTGTTGCACATTCTCACATCTATCTTCATAGCTGTAATCTTAGGGTTACAAAGACCACAAAATTTGTAATTGTGAAATCACTCCCTGAATCCTACTCTAGCTACAAGATTGAAACTTTCTCTGCTAAATACTCCTAATTATGGCTTAAGCCATAAGGAATCCTAATGGACCATATTTCACGACTTACTTACGGTAAGTTCAAAAACATTTTTTATCCAATCTGCTTCATGGCACATAATTCAGTTTTATTCACGCTTTGGGTCAATCTTCAGACATCTTAGTTCTTATTCTTTTTACCCTTTGAAAAAAGAGATGCAGAACATACCTATAACGTAAATTTCGGCTAGAGCAGGCATCGGCAAACATGTACTCAATGAGGTGTCAGTATGACGTCTCTACATGCATCCTGCAATACACATGACGTAATGTAGAACAGGGGACGGCATTGACCTTCGTTCAGAGTCAGTGGTGGACTCACTCGCTACAGAGCACAATAAGGGATAGTACACATACCTGAATCCAGCTATTTTGGTCTACGATACTTTAGGTAGGCCTAGATATTTTAGCAATATATTTCAATTCACTTCTATTTGCAATGTACCATGAAAATCTAGTGATATATCACAAGTAGCCACTCTCAGTATAGCAATCAAATTATCATCTGTTAATCGCGATACAAGATTCTTTTAGATTCATTTTCTTTTCTTCTATACCTACATTTCTTAAATGCCTGAAATAATTCTACCCCTGTTGTATGTTCCCTAAGTGGAATGACTGCAAGCATATATTCTTGTATCGAGAGGTTGTTAATAATGGTGCTTCATAATATTCATAAAGTTGAAGGGCTGTAAAATATAGTCCTAATATAGTACCAATTCTGCTGTGTCAACAATGTCAGTGCCTTCATCCAACGCGAGAGAAACGGCTATTAATCCATGGACCTCGGTTTGTAGTCTTTTTTCGGTTATTTCTGCTATTTTATGTATCCTTCTCTGTATGGTTTGTGGTGATAATGCAATATTACTAAAATATCATATTGTACGGGGCAAATTATGTTGGTAACTTTACTCTCAATTTTTTTATGAAATCTCCATCACTAAAACATCTCAGTGACTGAGCAATCTCCAAAGCAACATCATAGCTGGCATGAAATTGTCTATCACTTATAATATTTGAATTAATATTAGGTGTATTATCTGAATATTGCTCTTTGAGCTGTTGCAGTTGGTTAGTCCAATCTAGAACAGAAAAAAAAATGAATGAAGGACACTACATCAGTGTTATGCTACTTTAAATCATGGTGTAAATTTACGAATACGTGCTTCCCTATAATTGTATGGTGATATTATGACACGCATTATAATGCCGCTTGAGTTCCCTTGATGAGTGCCTTTTTGAACTTTAGAGCACAACAAACACCTTACGTTCCTTACATGATGAGAGAAGAAATCATCAAAGTGCTATTCTAGATATCAAATTTAATAGACCAGGAATAATTAGATGCACTCTAATTCTATACTAATACTTTAAGTTAAATAAACTAATATCCTTCAACGTTGTAGATAAAAAAAATTATCTTTAACTCTTAGTATTAGTCTTTGACAGACATGTTTAGAAGTGCAGGTAAATACGACAGGACAGTTCGCCCGTGATCGGTGTGTATGCAGTGCCAGTTAAGGCTGCGAGGGAGGTGGAGACACAACAAGCGCTGCCCCTGACACGTCATAGTTGCGAGGCCTCATTGAGTAGATGTTTGCCGATGCCTGGGCTAGAGGATGAATCCACCTGTGATAAAGCACTAATCATAACCTGAAGAGAACATAGAAAATAAATATCCTTTATAATAGCAAGTTAAACAAATGTATACTGGGCTTAATTTACTTCACCCTATTATATCCAGTTCACAATGGCAGAGCACGGAATGTGGATCAGAATAGCTCATTCAAAACGAATGCATTTGCACAGGAAGGCCATTAGCAATAATGAATAGCCACAAGCATCAATGGACAAGTGAAACTAAAAAATTCCTGGCAACTATCATGCAGCTGTTTATTCCCATCTACATCAAGCACTTTAATTCATAACATTTAGCTAAGTATAATGTAATTCAGAGGATACCCATAAATATTGAGATCTTGGTAAATTACATTAATATGCTATCGGTTTCAAATAAAGATAATTAAAGTTACTATGCAGCAGACACTATGACATCGTCTTGATTCATGCCTAGCTCTTATACCACAGTCTTAGAAAGTCATACCTGAAAATTCGTAAGGTAATTCAATAATCAACTAGCAATCTGGGCATCGAAATGCAAAATTATGATAGTTCACATTATGACTTGAAGGACTGCCGCTCATCCAAATATTACCTAAAGTTCGGCATAAACTACTCAGAAAACAAAGTATTTAATGATTTTCTCTGATAGCCTTCCAATGTATATGCTTATCTGTGCCACTATAAAGGTGTGTCTTACCAGTCTCATGCTTGCAAAAATAATAACATATATTGTAAATATGCCGCGTAGTTCTCGAAAATCCATGAGAGTATAAGCACTACAGCTTTGCATTTATTTATTTCAGTTACAAAATAGCAATATGCTTCACATATTTATATGGCTGCATTTCCTTTCTTGTTAGCATACACTGCAATATCTAATATCACAACATATATTAAGTTATAAGTAAGCTTGCTAGGGTTTTCATAATTTTTGGTATAACCATAACTTGTAGTATAACCATCAATAACTTTCGAGGACTATGACGTTTGGCCAGCTCCGCTTCAGATTGGAAGTTGGTCTCCTCAGATATGTGTTGATACCAATTAGTGCTGTAGGTACTGATGGATACGTTATAGATGTGACATGCAGTTCTCTTATTTCTTCATTTCTTTTGTGATCGTATAAAGTATAACCTGCTAAGGGCCTTAATAATTTGATTTCAGCAGTTTCTATTTCTCTAAGTTTGTGATTAATGCTCATGTTTCTGGGCCATTAAGTAAAGTTGTGATTGCCATCACTTTTTAAAACGTCAAAATAGTCTCTGGTCTGAGTTTCTTGATTAGCGTATAATTGATTGTGTGAAGAAGTTTTTGCAATTTGTCCAGTTTGACCTGTGTCGCTGGGATTGAGGTAAGAGAGATTGTAGCCCAGATAACTGAACACATTGACTTGTTCAATAATATTGTTGTTGATGGAGATTTTACATCTAAGATTGTTCTTTCCTCTGAAAGCCATTGTTTTGGTATTATTTATTGAAATTTCTAGGTCGTATTCTTTAGCTAACAGTGATAATAAAATTTTACTAATACAGGTAATTGACAATAATTCAAAAGAGCTACAACAGACTGAGCACCGTAGTCTGTCCGTACAACTCTGAAACAAATTATTACCATGAACTCCGAACATTAATCTTCATAACTCATAGGGCTATTCCGATCTCATCTCGTTTTTAACTCTCTTGAGCCCATCTTGTCTTTGGTCTACTAACATTTGTTGAATCCATTGGATTGTTGGTACGAGTTGTTTTCAATATTTGCGAACTTGTTTTACCCTGTTTGTTAATTTAAAGGTCTTCAATTCACATTTTCATTTTTATATATTAGGGCATGTTTGCAACACATATCAAAGCCTTCACTTCCACGGTTTCAATTATTGTCCTTTCCTCTTTCTTTGTCGTTACACAAAACTCCGAGTCATAAAGTAGCATTTGTACTGCCATTACTTTTTCAAATTTAACCTTAGTTTCCTTTCTAGTATGTTTTAACCAATTCAACCTCCTTACATCATCATTAAGATCAACAAAAACGATAGCTGTACGAGCTCACTTTCTGGTTACTAGGTGTTAACGTGCATAAAATGACACATTAGCCATGTGTTTATTGGCCCTACCGAAAGCAAGTCAGAGACGAGGAATTGAGGTCCTCCTGAAAGTTGTTCTAGATAAGAACCAGCGGTGTGTTTTTGAGCGAGCAGCGAGGAGTCAAAGGGCACTGATACTGGCGAGCGATCAGGAACCACGGGAGTACATACTTTCGGCCATTTCAAAATGCTGCTATCATTTGGCGAGTTAAAGTTTAAAATTATGTTCTTGTGCTCCCAACTTAGGTTTCGGCAAACTCCACTAAAGCACTCAAATTTCAAGTATTGAAATCTACAAGTTCCAATTTTATTAGGCTAAATGCACCTTAGTTCTTGAAAATGGAAGACTACTCCTCGTAATATTGCAATTAATAAAAGCATATTATATCAGCCTCTTACTTTCATATAATTGTTTTGTCAATATATTCTTTTAAGAAGTATAACAACCTGCATCCTCTGGGCAATGCTTGTCTATATTCAGTTGGGTTAACATACTTATGGGAACAACAGCTTTCATTCCATTCCTACTGCATTCCTCTGGTAGCCTACTGATATAAAGAATGGTAGTACTGTAGTAAAGATTGTGAAAAGTACACTTCAGTTTACGACGGAGATATATCACAAACAAAAACCATAGAAGTTTTGGGGGTATGTTAACACCGCATATGGAGCTCAATTTATTGATTTTGATGTTAATATCATTCCTAGTATAAGAAATATTGCAGCCAAAGTGGTTACAACAAATAAGCTGCTCTATTATTTTCCTTCCCAGAAAACTTTAGCTCTAATTGTGTCTGTTCCGCTAAATGCCACAAGTTGTGTTTTCTTCTTCTTCTTCTTCTTCTTCTTCTTCTTCATCTTCATCTTTTTCTTCTTCGTCTTCTATGTACTTTCAGGGATTACACCTTGTTGGTTTGTTCCGGCTCCAGTTATTACAGCTGAGGTATTCATCTCTTCCGTATATTATGTCCATGACCTAAACAATTGTGGTTTGCTAAGCGAAATATTTAAATTGGGCTTTTCCTTATTTTTTGTAAGTGGTATTTTCAGAACTAGACACAAAATTACATCTTCCGCAAAGAGAAGCGCATTTAAAACCGTATTTTTGTTTGTTTTTAACTATGGAACTGTAAAATGTTTTTCTATTAAATCCATTTACCATTTATGGTGGTAATTAAATTGGAGCAGACGATTCATTGTCAATTTTGATTTTAAGTGGAAGAACGAGGACTAAACAGGAATGGTTTTAACTATAGAAGTATAGAATGATTTCCTGCTGAATCCATTTGCCATATGTTACAATATCTAAATCTCAGCAGATGATGCATTGTCACTGTTGACTCATTGAAAGTACGAGGATTTAATAGAAATTTAATCATAATATTATAGAGAGCTTTCTTTTCCCAACACAGTATTGCTGCAGCTGCAGCTGTTTGCCTTATGAAACCTGTAAAGGAAGTTGGAATCACCATATTCCATTATTAGATTTTATGATTGTACAAGAGGGAAATTGCATACAGTACCTATATCTTTCTATAGTAATCATATATAACTTTTGACCAGCCAGGCAACGGATCACCTTACCCTGAAGATGCCGAGCGCAGAACTTGGTGAAACATCGGTATCTTCGATGCCTTCTAGACCACGGCCTACAAGCCCGGAAGAGATAAGCGTAGCTAATAGACAGGACGCCGGCTGTGAAAGTCTAAGTTTATACAATAACTTATACATTGCATTGTAACTTAAACAACCATTATTGCTCTGTATCTACAGGCCCTGAGAGACACCAGCATTAAAAAAGAACCCCCGAAGCATAGATAGCTAGCTGAGCAGTGAGACCAAAACCGCTACACATTCCGTCACTATTTCATTAATATATACAAAAAAGAGCCGCACATCCTTGTGCTTACTCCCTTATTTATTGTTACTGTTATATTGTTTCCTCTTATTGATGTAATTCCCGTTATAATTTGAATTTTACTCCCAACATATAAGTTTTTGTTGCTGATTTTATAGCACTTTCCTTCATTATAATCTATAATTTATTGCTATAGACACCGTGGATGGCTTTGTGTAAACTACAAAAACCATATATTCGTATGTTGGCATTATTATTAATTAATTATTAATTGGCATTATTATTGTATTCTTATATTTTCCATGTTTCTCTATGAAAGAGATGACGATGAAAGCAATTATGGGTGCAGGAAATGAGAAGCAGGAACGCCGTCGTGGAAGAGGAACCGTCCCGGCATACGCCTATCGACTGGGCAAAACATGAAAAACCGAGAACTGAACCCAGGATCTCCTGAAAGCGACCTCCCACATTATCTAGCTGAGGCTTTCCCGTAGTAAGTACAGGTAATATTGCACTTCACCAAAAAATTGATTCCGAGATTTTAGTGCTAATTCACTTTTTGAGGTGCCCGGTATTAAAAGAACCACATTTAGAATGAGGTCTTTGAGTACGTGCTTCTGAGTGTCCGTTCTCCACCAGTTGAGAAGAGAAGAGAAGTGGAGAAAAGCGAGGAGATGGGGAGAGAAGTGAGGAGAAGAGAAGAGAACGGAAGAGAATGGAAGAGAAGGGGAGAGAAGAGCAGAGAACGGGAGAGAAGGGTACAGAATGGGAGAGAAGGGAGAGAAGGGGATAGAAGGCGAGAGGATGGAAGAGAAGGAGAGAGGAGAGAAGAGTAGAGGCGAGGAGAGAAGAGAACAGTGGAGTAGAGGAGAGAAGAGGAGAGGGGAGAGGCGGTAGGGTAGGGGAGTGGAGTGGAGGGTAGAGGAAAGGAGAAGAGAAGAGCAGAGAAGAGAGGAGATCAAAAGAGAAGATGATAGAAGGGAAGGGAAGAGAAGAGGAGGGACGGGAAAGGAGGAGACGGGAAGAGAGGACGGGGTGGGACGAAACCGGACGGACAAGAAGGGAAGGTAACGGAAGTGAAGCTTACGTAGAATCATTCACATACTCACACACACACACACACACACACACACACACACACATATACACACACACACACACACACACACTCACACACACACACAAATCATAACTGCTACTTTTAAGAAAAGTAAAATTTAATCCATACTTTACAGTTTGCAGTACTAATACTACTGTTTTATTATGCCAGCTTCTGCGTGTTCCAGTCACGTGCTTTCTTCCTTTGCAATTTTTTTTTCTACAAAGTATTGAAGTTAACTAAATTGAGTTTAACATTATTAAAATGTTGTCGATGTACTTTGTTGCTAGAAGGATACTTAAAAAAAAAAAAAAAAACTATAGCAGATCAACAAATGGCATAGTACAAGGCCTGTCTAAAAGTATCCGACCTTAAGTTTTGCCGCGCAAAGTAGTGATGCTATGGCAGCGCCACTCTGCATAATGGCAGCAGGAATCTTAATTCGCATGCTCGAATTCTCACCGTGTTCGCGTGTGTCAGTCGCTGGATGCAGGTTGCCAAGTGAGGTGCTATTATAGAAGTATTTGTCGGATTTAGCTTTCTAGCAAGATGACTGAAAGAATTGAAAGATGCTGCACCAAATGTTCCCAAAAACTAGGTGATTCTCAAAAAGAAACATTTTCTAAATCTTAGCGAGCGTTTGGAGATGATGCTATGGGGGTAACAGAAATTAAAGAGTGGTGCCACCGATTCAAAAATGGTCGCATTTATGTGGAGAGTGATAAGCATCCTGTGAGGCCACAAACCGCTCGAAATGCTGCTGTTGTTCAGAAAGTGAGAGAGCTGATAGAGAGATCGACGTTTGACCTTACGAGAGATTGCCGAAGACGTTGGGATCAGTAACAATTCCGCGCATGCAATTTTACGCGATGATTTGAACATGCGCAGATTGGCTGCAAAATTTGTGCCCTAGCTCCAGCACATTCATCGCAACTGATCCAACTTTTTTGGCGAAACATGAAGTTCTGGTCAATCGCCAACCTCTCTACTCTCCGGACACGGCCTCTTGCAACTTTTGTTTGTTTCCGAAACTGAAGACACCATTGAAAGGATCCGTTTTGAGAGCACAGAACACATAATAGAAATGGGACAGTGGAATGAACCCCATCCCAAAAGAAAGCTTTCCAGAATTATTTTCAGAAGTTTGGAGCGGTTGGCTAAATATGTGAATGCGCAAGGGGACTACTTTGAAGGGGATATAATAATATATTTTTCCCGGTCACAGCTCGGATGCTTTTTAGAAGTACCTTGTCTAAACATCTTCAACAAATAGACATATCGGATAAAAGTGGATCCGTGAGCTTAGTAGACAATATCTATGCTCTGTAGACATTCCATTCTCATGCCTTAAATGGTTTCGGTAGTAACTACTGTGCCTATGAATTATCATTAACATGAATATTAACATTGGTGAGATATAGCTTTAAATCCCCTTCCAAAGAAGAAAAACTTCGAAGTACTTATACAAATTATCTGTAATGTTGAACTCAAAAGACTTCCTCTACTCTTGCACTAACTATTCCTACAAACATTTATTCCTCTATCTACTGCATGCTAATCAAGATAAACGTTTGTAGAAATTATCTCATTGATAATTTTGTTGAAGGTGCGAGGGGAATATAGTAAGTTTAAGTGATACTCAAATGTTTTAAGTGTGGTCACTATTTGATGACTTGGATATTCCATTGTTTCCATGACTAAGAGAAAAAAGTGGACAGCGTCCTTCCATTTGAGAACGTCTATAGGCATTGAAAAATTCTGATAAACAGCAAGAAATATCTGTGAAATAATTCACTTCAGACAAGAGATAATTAAAAATAAACCGTGTTTTAAGGAAATCCATATTTTGTGTATTAAGATTTGGCCTAACTTTTAAGGTTTGCCAGCTCTGCAAAAGTCATCAGGAGTAAACAGAACTAAATGGACTAAAGCAGAAGACTAAAACTATATAATCCACTTGCCATATAATATCTTGGCATTTTAATTAAAATTGTTAGACCATTTTCGAGAAAATTAAAATTTTTGAAAAATTGTCCATATAAAGGATAGTTTAAGGTGCAAGAATTTTCTCCAAAATGTTCGCGTCGCATCCATGAAAGAAATTAAGCTTAACCAACTATTGGTTTTTGGGTTTAGCTGTCCACACACACACACACACACACACACACACACACACACACACACACACACACACACACACACACACACACACACACATATATATATGCGCGCGCATACACACGGTCCTTTTTATAAAAATGCTACTTTTGGATTCAATGGCTTCAAAACAGATATTTCCAGTGAAACTTCGTGTAACCCGTGTTATTTCATTTTCCAATCCGTGATAAAAGGACATATGAAAGAGAAAGTAAAATGATGTCTCTTTCATTGCAGGTGGCGCCTGCCGCGTTCTGTCTGCATCCCACTCAAATTTATTACAGCACTTTGTGACATTCCGTTTCATCTATATTTTAAATTTTTACAGAGCTCACTAGATATACATAGCTAAACATGCAACACTCCCTTTGCCTTACACAAGCTCTTTTTACGATCCAAATGTAATAATAAAGTGCTGCATTATTCACAGGTGTTAACATCATCTCTCCTTTCAAGTTAAAAGCTGCAATTAATTAGAACCGTCTGCTAACGAATTTGCAGTTTCATTAATTATACACAATGATGCAGTGTCGCAAAATACGACTGAATGCCGATAATTGGTATAATTCTAACAACTTTCTTGAAAGCTAAAGCAGGAATTTTTTTCAGATTACTGGCTTATAGTTTTGTGAACGAAAGTTTAGCTTCTCGTGTATTTCAGGAACGACATGAAGCGTAAAACATGTCATGATATAATGAGATGTATAATTGAAATCGAAATAGCATTTGGATCAACATCAACGAAACAACCAATAAGGTATCGCGATGTAAATATAATGGATGAAAATATGTTATATTAAAAGCATCCATCGGCAAATAAAGAAGAGGAAATCTAAGGATAATATGGAATAACATACTGCCGCAGAAGACTTAGAGAAGTTAACAGAAATTATTCTGGTTGTGAGGAAAATTTATTCTACACATATAATAAAAGTAGAAGTTATAAGTTGAAACTTTAAACTAGTTTGTTCTTCTACAGCTGTGGCAGTTTGTAGGTAGAATCAATTCCATTTCATCCTGTGTTTTTGTGGAAAGATGCACCCCTCGTGGCACTGTTCTCGCGTCATGTTCCCTTTTGGATGAGTCAGTGTACTCCTGGCACTTGAAAAATCCTCTCTTCGTTTGTGTTAGTGATGTAATTGGAATTTTAAACACCTATGAGGGGCTTGTCTGGTAGTTTTCAGTTGTTTCTGCAATATTACATACTTCAATATATAGTGGGTGTCCCAAAAAACACCAACAACGCTTAGTATATTGTGCGGGATGGCAAACTGATAGGAAACCCTGAAATGCACGGCATGTACCCTGGAGAGAGACGCAGTTTGAGAGCGAACGGTTGTAACAATTTCTTAACATTCGTTTTGGTATCTTAATACGGAAGGTATGCAACCGTCAACCCACATTTGTACCGGGATAAATGACGTTGGCTAAATTCCTCCATAGTCCTGGCACGCATCCTAATGCATTAGTTGTGTAGTTTCCAGTACAGTAACACTTTTTAACAGCAGTGTAGTACGTACAAGTAAACAGCTGCGGAGGTGGGCGACATAAGCTCCAGCACACTTTGATGTAAATGGGCGGAATCGTCTCAACGTCGCAGATTCAAATCGATCGATTGGTAAAGGTGGGCCAGTTCCATGGCCAGCACGGTCCACAGATCTGACACCTCTCAACCACTGTTGGAGTTGTATGAAGAGTACGTTGTATGGCAGTCCTGTAGCGTCACCGGAGGATCCCATGGCTCGAGTCCACGGAGCGATTCAACATCTTCAAAGAAAACCATGCATGAGGCTCACCGCCGCCGACATAGGATTGCAATGACGTGGGAGGTACACAGTTGGAAGCCCGTTTGCAATTTAGATAGCTCAATGTTGGGTTTATTGATGAAATGTGAACGTACACCCATGTCACAATTAATGCACTTCAGCGTCCAAGCCGTGCATTTCCAGATAGGGGCTCTTATTTGAAAACCGACCAGTTTGCCCTTTCGCACAACATACTAAGCGTTGTCGGTGTTTTATTTTAGGACACACTTATATTCGTACATTAGAAAACAAATTATGTGGCTCAGCCATGTATTTGCAGAGGCGCCAAAAGGGTAAACGTAGTGTTTATTGTTATGTGACTTATAAACTAATGTAGCTTTAACGGTTTATGACTTTTAAGCATCTCTCTTATTAATTTACTTGTTTACTTGTCCTGCGCATCAAGGACTTTGTATGGGTGTTGACTGCATGTGTATTTTTTCTGTGAACGTACTGGATTTATGTATATTTATAGGCATGCTAATGTGTGGCTTGCACAACGCTCAATGGTACCCTGTCCAATGTGTTTTCTCTTATGCGTCCATGTGTAGCGCATTATCGCGTATAAATAGTTACCTGCGTGAATTTGCTGATTACTTCCATTCCAAATTTCATATGAAATTGTGTTGAATCGTGCATTAACCCTAGGCGCATATTACGTATGGGCCTATCAAATTTGTTATGGATGTGTCTGTATGGCTGGGTACGTGCGTGTGTTTAGTGAGCACATTGCTGTTCAATAATATTTAATGCTCCCTAACCGAAAATCGAACTTCAGACCTCTTGAACCTGACACAGAAGTAATACCCCCACACCATGTGGGTCTGCCAACATAAATATTAACAGCATTAATAAATAATCGTATATAGTTTTTACAAAAGAAGCTTCAGTTTCTCATGAAGCTTAGGTCATTACTTCCGGCTAGATAATTGAGCCACTTCATAAAACAGCTCAGCTGTTACAGCTGGTATTCTAAAATGGTACTATTCAAGGGTCAAACTTTATTTGCCTCCAAAACAACCAAACGACCTATTACAATCCTCATTTCAAATCATAATGAAATGCTTTAAATTCCCTATTAGCGTTTTATGTTACATGAAAAGTCTTCAATTCCCTGCTAACCTTTTGTTTTAAGTTTATTTATTTTTAGTCACTTTGACAACTTGGTCATATTGCGGCTATACAATATGTGGAACAATTCATTCAGTTAATTAAACATTAAGTACAAATTCAACTCACGCATAAATAATGAAAGGATTTTAACAATTACAATTAAGTAGCTCTCGTAGTTTAACACTTCTTACGAACAGCACACCTTTCTTGAACTCTGATGAGGTATTTAGTATTATAGAAAGCTCTCCAGTGGCGTTCTGTAATATTTCGTTTGTAATCCATGAAAATATGTTTAATAGTTTGTATTGCACAGCTCATGTTGTAGTGCATTGTTTTTGGTGAAAATGTGTGACTGGGTTAGCCCTCTGTTAGTCCTGTTATAATCATTCGTTCTTTCCTTTGTAGGGAACGTACTAATGCCGTACTTCCTTACCATGAGTACTTAACTGGTAATTTTTGGGAACCATGTAAAGTTCCCTTTTGCTCTAAGCTGCCTGGAAAAGTATTTTGCTAACTGAATTGCTCTTTTGATTGCTCTATCTGCTTCCTCATAGCCTTTGGTGCCACAATGGGCGAAATCGACGTAAAATTAACTTGCTATATGAGTTTGTAATATTTGCTTTATTTTGCACAACTACACACACATATTTAAGCCCAATTCAAAACCAAAAGAATTGATTAAGTTTCGTCTGCATACACATTCAGTTTCATATTTTTCCATTGTTACCAGAAATTAAATGACTCTTTCAGGTAAGCAAGCTAACCTTATGGTTTTGTTCGTTGCTCTTGTGCTCTAGGATCATGGTTCAAATTCAGGCTTTGGGGAGGCCATTTTAAGTCGGAGCTATCCAAGCTCTCTTATCCGACTGACTCATGTAATTTATCTCTAAGGTTCAATGTGATTAAGAGTCTATGGTAAAAGCTGCAGATCTCATTCCATGAGCATCCTCCCTGTCACCGGGTGTAGTTTCTATTAAACTGGTGGAACCATCGTTTGGTAGAACAATGTTTTCTGGATTTAGTATATGGGGATCGTTGAAACGACGCTGTGACCTTCATGCCCTTCTTTTGTCCTTAGGAACTACTGTGAATGTTGGTTTATAGAAAGTGGTCGGAAGTCAAGATGGGTCTAGCAATGAAGTCCTTCCGAGCGAGGACCACACAAAATTTAACTTATGGCCCAGCAGATCAGTGAGGTTGATACCATTGACTGACTAGGGAATAATCTCTTACCATTGTATTTATTATTTTCCAGGGCTGATTATGAAAGACAGCTTTGTTTAACCTTTTCTGTCATAAAAAGGTTCATCCCTACGGAAATAATAATATATGAGCAGTGTATCTTTATTTTATTTATGGTCATATTGCAGACTTTGAGGTCTTTTTGACGGTTACATTTATGGGCCTCCTTTAACATCTAATGTCTTGTCCGTGCAACAATAATTTCTAATTGGCAATGGTATTCATTCCTGTTAAACTTCTGTTTGTGTTTATTTTACTTTGGCGTTTTCTTTAGAACATTATATTCTGCCTTAAACATCTAAGGTCCTGTTTTGGCATAATTTCTAATTGGTAATGGTATCTATTCGCTTTACAATACTATGTTTGAGCTAGTTTTACTTTGGAGGCTTCTTTATAACATTAAATTCACACACACACACACACACACACACACACACACACACACACACACACACACACACACACACACACACACACACATTTACTCTTTCATCCACATATCCCGATAAAGGGAATACTTCATACTCAAACTTCAAGTGCCTACTTTCATATATTTAAGATTCTAGATAATCCAAACTGCCCATGCAACACGGAAGAACCAGCTATAAATCGTTATATATAGTTTACGTGCGTCCAGTCTTAATCAAAGAAGCACAAAAGGTGATTAATAGAACTTGTAATGAATGACCAATGAATAAAAGTGAATTAGTCAGTTCTTATTCCACATATTTCAAATATTTTGTTAACTTTATTGATATCAACAAACTCTAAAAGACTAAGAACTGCAATACCAAATAGCCATGTGTTTTAACTGCAGTCAAGCCCGGGCGCTTGGACAGAGCGCACGTACCAGGAGAACCGGTTGTTTTGTCTACAGCGTGTGTGGCGTGATAGTGAGTGAGAGCAAGAAAGACATATACCACATTGTGAGTGATATTATCGATCACCAAGTGTAGGAATTTAATGTGAGTAGATCAGCTAAATTTAACAGTGAAAAGAAATGGAAATGTACGCGAGGAACAATACCCTCAGGATCAAGTTTGCTTTAAGTGCAACGCGACCGTCGGCATGTGAAGTGCATGATTTCATAGCAGATACATTACGGTTAAATGCGGAACAAGTGGATACAATACAGTTAATCGCAAGTGAACGGGCAATTTATGTTAAATTAATATCAGCACTCTTGCTGGAGAAAACCCTCAATACCTTCTCGGCGGAAACATCTTTCACATACATGAATGGTGAGATGACTAAAGTGCTTATCGAACACGTGACCGGTAATGCTGTCAATGTCCGAGTGTTTGATGTACCCCCAGAGCTCCCGGCAGAGGTCTTAAAAGCAGCGTTGCAGCGTTACGGAACGGTATATGACGTCCGGAAGGAACAATGGAGCAGACAATATCGCGTCCCGGTGTTTAATGGGGTACGAGCGGTAAAGATGAAACTGAAGACGAACATCCCTAGTTTTATCGTCATTGGTAGCTACAGATTATCGGTGTCCTACGCCGACCAACCCAGATACTGCTACGTCTGCAGTAGCACGGCACATCTAAAGGAATTTTGCCCCCACCGTCCGACTGCAACACGCCCAGTGGCGACTGGACGGAGAAACGACACAGAACCGACAATTGTGGTAGTGGACACGCAAAGGGAGGGAGCGCATCCTACGGATGAAAACAGGCAAACGTCCCTGGTGAATGACAGTCAACAGGAAGTAGCAAGGTCTGCACCGCAAAGGGAGTATGCCTCCATAGTTCGAGATACCACTGGGAAACGAGTACATCTGGCCAATCCGGAGGAGATAATACCACCCGAGGTGGGTTCACTTGTGACTGAGAAAGCTGCAGCAGAATAGAAACGCCCGACCGAGAAGAAACGGGCCAAGCGGGCGAAGACAAGCAAAGCCCATAAGGAAGAACCATCCTGGAATAACCAAATGGAGCTGGAGGAAGCGGTGGAAGGAGCCCATGAGGAGGCACGTCAATTGCAAGTCCCGTCCACAGACACAGCAGATACGGCTGGAGTACTGACGCAAGAGCAGCAGTATCCTGGAGGAGGGAGGTGACAGGAACACCTGTGAGGCTCTACCTGCAAGGAGGGACGCGGGGAACAACCCCCAGAGTGATTACGAAGCAGCACAGTTACAACAAAGTGTGAGGTGCCCAGCGGTGGAGATAGGAGCTGATTCCCATTACCGGGAGGATACCCCCGGCACCACCGTAGCGGCACGACCATCTGCGAGTGATTCTCGACCGCAAGTACTCGAACGGGCACACAGATCCCAAGAGGACCAACCACGGTCAGCTGAAGCAGTCGCAATTTATCGGCGTACAGAGATGGCTGGTGGATCTCATCCCTCTCAACCTGATGCGAGGGCCACAGAAGCGGAGTCGCCGATCCTACTTCAGGTGACACGGAAGCCCCAGGTGTCCTTATGTGACCCAAGGCTTAAGGGAAATCCTCCGGCACAGACAACCCCAGCTGGACATCCAGAGACCGAACAGTAGCACACTAGTAGCAATGCACGAGGCCAAGAACGTAGACGCCCGAGTTACACTATCTTTGCGACAGTCGCTTTCATAATGATCTATCTACGAACGGTGGCAACAGTGAATGTGAATGGGTGCAGAAATCTAGTAACCCAAAAACTGCTCAATAGTTTCCTCCAGGTGAACAACATTGACATATGCTTTCTCCAAGAAGTAAAGACTTACAACTTGGATGCTCTTTACAATTACCCGTCCGATATGACACAATGTTGGAGGACGTTAAATTAAAAAAAAAAAAAAAAAAAAAAAAAAAAAAATTTACAATTACGACTATAAAGTTAACCTAGGTTTGAACGGCAGAGGAACGGCAATAGTGTACAGGAAGGGACTTCCCCTGCAGAATTTTAAGATGGATCCCGACGGCCGGGTCCTCTCCGCTACTTTGGAAGAGACCGTCCTGGTTAACATATGTGCTCCATCTGGGTCACAGAATAGACAAGCGAGAGAGCGTTTCTTCCAAACCGATGTAACCCCGCATTTGCGACAAGGCAAGGAACTTCTGC
Organism: Tenodera sinensis; assembly: GCA_030765045.1. Classification (NCBI taxonomy): domain Eukaryota; kingdom Metazoa; phylum Arthropoda; class Insecta; order Mantodea; family Mantidae; genus Tenodera; species Tenodera sinensis. Next base: position 73,154,929 of record CM060966.1, on the reverse strand, counting down.
TAGCAGGCAACTTCAATTGCACGTTGCAGGCGAAGGACCAAAAAGGTGCTACGAATTTTAGCATCATGCTACAACACCTAGTGTCACAGCTGCAACTGCTTGACGCATGGGAGATCAAGCATGGGAATGAAGTGAAATTCACTTTCATCCGCAACACTTCTGCCTCACGCATCGACCGACAGTATCTATCTCCCGGAATGGCTCCAAATGTCCATCGAATTTGGGTCATTCCAGGGGTTTTTAGCGACCATCATGCAGTGCTATGTCAATTGCAAATAAATGAAATAAGGCTTGAGACGGCCGGCCGTGGCTACTGGAAACTCAATAATTCTATGCTGGAGGACACAGACATTCGGGAACAATTTCAGATCAAATGGCTTCAGTTACAAACGGCCTTTAGAAGTTCAACTCGGAAGAGTTTTTGGTGGGTGAACACGGCAAAACCGGCGATTCGTTCCCTTTTTAAATCCATGGGTATTGAGAGGGCACAGCCCAAGAAGCAATTACTACATTTTTACAATGAGGCGCTGTGGGGGCTGCACGTGAAGCAAAGGGAGGGCTATGAGGTGCAGACGGAGATAAAAAAAGTGAAAGCAATCATCAATTTAAAACACTTACACCAGTTGGAAGGACACAAAGTTCGAGCCAAAGTGAAATCCATGCATGAAGCGGAACAGAACTCATTTTATTATTTCGCAAAGGAGCGGCAGAAGGGACATGGAAGATATCTTCAAACAATACGGGACGCGCACACTGGAACTGCCCATGTTGGAACGCGCGCCCAGCTCCAGCTTATAGCGGATCATCTTCAAGCTTTATTTCAAGAAGCGCCAGAAGCAGACACCCCTTATAGGCGTGTGGAACATGAACTGTTTGACACCGGCATCACCCAGGAATCCGCAAAAATACTTACCAGCCCTATCACGGAGCGGGAGGTGATGGTCACCATTCAACAAGCCAGTCGACACACATCACCAGGTCCTGATGGACTCACCTATGAATTCTATAGAAAGTTCTGGCCAATAATCAAGAAAGAAGTGATAGATGTATATGTGGAATTTTGGAAGACAGCAGTGTTTCCCGCAACCTTCGCGGATGGTGTTATCACCCTGGTGCCGAAGAAACAGAAAACCACCACCATGAAGGATTATCGTCCAATAACGCTGCTAAACGCCGATTATAAGTTATTTGCGAAAGTTCTGGCTAACCGATTAAAAGGTGCATACGCAGAAATCATGCATTGTAACCAAGCGGCAATATCAAGAAAGAACATTATTGTCACACTGGCGGAACTGCGTGACACGTTGATCCATCTACGCAGAGACAATAAAGCGGTGGCTTTGATCAATCTTGACTTTCAACAGGCTTTTGATAGAGTGCGCCATTCGTATCTATGGAACTGCTTAACGGCTGCGAAATTTCCAGTGCCGGTAATCAATCTTATTCAGGGACTCTACGGCACGGCACAGTCTCGAGTCTTATGGAACGGATGGTTTACCAGGCCGGTACGAATAAAACGATCAGTACGTCAAGGCTGCCCGCTATCAATGGGATTGTTCTCATTGGCATTTAACCCTTTACTCCAGAGGTTGCAACAAACCATGCGAGGAGTCAGTGTATACAATGAACGGTTCACACTTACAGCCTATGCTGATGATGTGACTGTGGTGGCTGCACATAATGAAGATATGACGACCATGCAACAGGGATTGGAGCAGTACACAACGATGTCCGGTGCAGTGTTAAATGCTGAGAAATCGGAGATCCTAATATTAGGAAATTGGCCGGAACCGCCACAGAACTTGGGGATGCAATGTGTCACCACTACAAGGATACTTGGTATATGCTTTATGGCAAATATAGAAGATACTATTGCAGTTAACTGGAGGGAAAAAATTAATAGTTTACGCCATTCCTTATCCATGGAGAGGATCCGGAACCTGAATTTGCTACAACGCATCTGGTACCTGCATACTTATGGTCTAAGCAAAATTTGGTATGTGGCACAGATTCTGCCGATTTCAAAACGTGACGCACAGAAACTGGAACAACTCCTTGGTTACTTTTTGTGGACTGGAAAAGCATATAAGGTGAGCCGGCCTCAACTACGTTTGCCTCCATCCAAAGGTTGTTGCGGCTTAGTGGACATTGCCAGGAAATGCATGGCCTTATTGGGGAAAACCGCCACAGAATCATTGCGCGGATCTGGCTCATCAATTGACTAAAATTTCTGGAAGGAACAGCTTCATAACCCTCAGGTGGCACTCAACGGATTTAAACCCACTGTCCTTCACCTAAAACGAATTCTGGACAACAACGATGACATTACGGCCTTCGAATGCACTCGGAACCACTATCGTATGCTCACGACAGTTCATCTGGTTCCCAGAGTGACAGAGAAATATACCAGGGAGTGGAAAGTGATCTGGCAGAATTTATTTTGCAAACATGTGCCCAGTGATTGGCAGGAAACCACCTATGAAGTATTAAATGAGACTATACCGACAGCGGATAAACTCTGGCGACATGGAAGGGCACAGTCAAACCAATGTCCATCTTGTGCCGCCGTTGACACACTGGACCACCGGATTGCTTCCTGTAAGCAGGTTGAAGTCATCTGGGTATAGCTCCGGACTTACATCGCCAAATGGTGCCCACCGCAAGCTCCACCATGGCTTGAGAAGCTCCAGCGTTTGGAATTTCATTTTCAGAAGACTGCACTCCAACGCTGTGTGGTTTGGCTGGCAATGGGAACATTGTACTGGATCCTTAAACAGAATAATGGCCCAGTGGCGCAGAGGAAGGATTGGGTCAGTTTTCTGAGACAGGCACGCTGGCAACTGATAACTTCTGGTCTCAGCAAATCAATGCAGCCGTACATAACACGCCTTGCACTTTAAATACGACAATGCAACCATAATCAAAATAATATATATATTGAAAAAAAAAAAATAAAAAAATAAATAAAATTAAAAAATAAATAAACAAAGTAAAAAACTTAGTTAAAAAAAGTCTGATGACGACCCTTACCTAGTTATCCAAAAAAATAAAAAAAAGAAAGTTAAAAAAAAATAAAAAAAAAAAAATAAAAAAAGTAAAAAAAAAATAAATAAATAAAAAAAAAAGATCAGCATGTTCCAAGAATGCCAAACGAAGACTTTCAAGACATTTTCTGGACCCGAACTATCCTTTATATGGAAAATATTGCAACAAAAATGTAAAAAAAAAAAAAACAAAAAACTGTAAATTATAATCTTTCAATCACATTTTGTAACTGATTTATGTTTAGCATGTAGTATTACTATGGTAGTCGAGCATGTATCATTTATGATGATAGTCCGCGCTACTGGACATGTTGGCCCTTGGCTTCCTTAACCACCTTCTTCCATTCTATTCGGTCCTCTGCTTTACTTCTTTAGCCTTTGACCCCAACTTTCTCAAGTCATCTTTCACAACGTCTACGCATCTTTTCCTGGGTCTTCATCTTGTACTTCTTCCATCAAGCGTTCCTATGAATATCTTATTAACTACACTAGTTTCCGGCATTCTCTGCAAATGGCTTATCCACTTTATTCTTCCTTGTTTAATTTTCACCACTACATCTGGTTGTCCAAATAGGCACTGTAACTCCAAGTTAGTCCGCATTCTCCATCCGTACAAGTCCCTTATCGCTCCAAATATATTTCTCAAAATATTCATTTCGCACCGTAATAACCACTGTTCTTCTCTGGTTGTCAACACCAAATATTCTGATCCATATATTATTATTGGTCTAAGTGCAGTTGTATATTTTAATTTTAGTATTCCGACTAACTTTCCTTGATTTAAATATATTCTGCAAGGCGTAAAAGCATCTGTTACCACTTGCTAACCTTTCCTGAATTTCCACTGATGTTTTGTTATATGTTGTTATTAATTCACGTGTGTTAAATGCAATAAAATTATATTTGAAAAAGGAATTGTGCGAAAGAAAACGTTTCAGGCCAAAGATAGGTTACTTCCCGGCATTTGTCTGCTTTGAGGATCGATTAAAACCTGGAAAAGAACCTCAAGCAGGAAGGGTCATTGCAGGATTTGAACCACGGAACTCCCAGAAGTAAATGCGGAGCCAACTCGCTTGGTACGGGAGGGAGTGGATGATGATGTTTCAAGTTGGAATTGGTTAGAACTCAACATTCTTATAGAACTTAGGGTCAAAGAGTTGTTTCTTAACTTTTGGCTGCTCTTGGTTTGGTGGTTAAAGTGATAGCTGTCAAATCTAGCAATCTCACGGTTTCGATTCCCGGCTAGAAGCTGGCCATGTTTCTTTGGTCAGGATTACATCCTATCCATCCTATCTGATTCTGTTTTATTCTGTATTAATGATACACGCCCCAAGGTAGACCATATCTGTCGTAAAAGGTGACTAAAAAGGTCACCCGGTGCCCGAGTGTATAAGTAGGCCACCCAGTCCCAGGGGACCTGGTCCTCCAGGTTGGGGGTTCGGCGTAGAGTTAACACCCCTACCGGGTAGAAAGAACTCTGTTACGGATACCTTAACACAGCCTCGGACTAACTCGGACAATCTGGCTACAAACCGGTGGAGAACGGATTTGGCAATGGCGACTTGAAATGCAAGGACACTGAAGAAACCCGGCAAGTTGAAAAAATCAAGGAATGAAATAGAAAACTATGGAGTGAAGCTTGCAGCACTACAGGAAATTAGATGGGAAGGACAAGGCATATTAGCCTCTGGAAATCATATACTAATGTATAGTGGTAGTAATACCGAAAGTAATGGATCAGGATTCCTAATATAAAAGCATTTGAAGCAAAATGTATTAAAGTTCACAGCAATTTTTAAGAGGTTGAATCAGAAACTGAAAAATTCAATGCCATAGCCGGGATTTGAACCACGGATCTTCCGCTTATTGAGCGGCTGTTTTAATCACTAAGCTACCATGGTCAACTTGCCAGTACGACATTAAATTCCCCAGCTGATTTGTAATTTTTCCCGGTTAACCACAAGAGTATCTCACATCAGAGATAAATACCCTAAGGGCAACTTACAATTATTACTTTATGTCCTTGGAGTACTTGTCATTAATTCAAGAAAGAAATGAAGCCAGGAAAAAGAAGCTCCAAAGTAGAGCAAGATTAACAGTGGAGGAATACAGAGAAAAACGAAGAAATGCAGATGAGAAATGCAGATTAAATAAAACACTGTTTGAGAGAAAGAGAATTGAAGAATTGGTCCAAATGAAAGAAATAAGTAAAAAGGTTCTACGAGAGAACACGAGATCTTAAAACAGGATTGCAGTGAAGGGCGGTTTCCTTTAAGGATAAGGATGGGAAGCTTATCGGGGAAAGAAACAAAAAGTTGGGAAGGTGGCACGAGCACTTCTACGAGTTACTCACTAGAAATGAAGAGGTTGATAGTGAAGAGAGAAACAGGAACGAGGAAAGGGAAGAACAGGTACAAGGCGAGGAAGTAGAACAACTTGATATAGTAGAAATTAGGAAGCTAATTAAAGCATTAAAGAACAAAGAAGCTGAAGGAGAAGCCGAAAAAATCAGAATTACTGAAATATGGAGGAGAAGAATTGGAGAAGACTGTTTATGAATTAATGAATGCAACATGGCCAAAGGAAGAAATGGCTAATGATTGAACAATGGGAATAATGTGTCCAATACATAAAAAAGAGACAAGGCAGAGTGTGGAAATTACCGTGGGATTGTACTACTAGATGGAACTTGCCACACGACTGGAGCAATGATTGGAAGGGATACTTGGGGATTACCAAGCAGGGTTTAGGTAATGTCGCACGCCACTCTCTCCTTGTTTAACTATCTGCTACCATTACTTGACTTGACACTTGCTAAGCCTAGCCCCATGCTTTTTCTGCTACCCCACTTGACTTGGCTTAGCGAGAGTGAGTGGACATCTATTTGCGGAATCGTGTTGGGAATGGATCGGTGGGGTATATTGTGGTTACATATAATACCAAATGCCTTTTCCTTGAATATATTTTGGAAACATAAATAAATACAAGACTTAACACTGACGGTGTTAAGTAACAAAATATACATAAGAACATTGAAAGTATGGTGAATGATAATATATATTACGAAAATGTAGTAATAATAAACAGTTACATAAAATAGACATGAATGTAAACTATTCTTTGTACTAAGTAATAATTCCTTGCTGACTATTTGACTTCCTGAGCAACACTGGTAGAATGGGCCTGACTCACCAATATAACTTGGCACACAAAAGTCATCCCTTTTAACCACACTCAGTTGATTGCGTTAGTCGGAATTATAACTATTGCCGTTTAGGGTACATTAACCGTGATACAAAGATCACCTACCCTGCTTTAGCATAAAAGCCCTAAAACACTAAACACATACATCTAAATGAAATACAGAACTGTTTGTCTCACCCAAATGTCTGGTGTGTTTTTGGAACAGGTCCTTATCCAATTATGTTGAAATGAACATGCACATGGACTGTGGCACATTCCTGCATATCAGCCATGAAGAATAAACGCGTCGTTCCTGCTTAATTCCGCGTATGCCCAGTGTATGCCTGAATTAGCATACATCTCGAAGAAATGGTGGTGAATGCCGACGTTGCTTCTCTACGGAGAAAAGTTGCTCACTTGCTTGCCCCCTTTGACAAGCAAAACCAAGAAGCATGACCCTGTTGACTTCGATGCGTGCTGACGTCACTGTTGGTGAACTGCTTGGCTCGATGAAGAGGAGCTTGCCGAGTAATGTTAGTAGAATTGAGAATTGCTAAGCCTATCGGCTCATTACTGACGAACATGTAGGCAAGTATGTAAGATACTAATACTGAGCGCCTCGGCTTGATGAAGATTAAACCATAATGTATAAGGCTCATACATTACGGTTGGTCGAAGCTGACCATACTTTGACTGACGAAGACAACTGGTGGCAGCGCCTAACGGAGCTCGACTACTTGACGAAGACTGCAGGCAACGCACTTCGCGTTGAAGTGAAGATGAAAGACTGCAGGCAGCGCATCGCGCTGAAGTGAACTAACGACTGGTCGGGCAGCCGGGTTTTATACTGTGTGCGGAGCGTAGCGGGGGTGAAAGGGGTTACGCTTACCAACCTGACGGCTATACACCTCTCTAAGCTAAGGCCAGTCGATATCTCGAAGTGACGACCTTCCATGACGTCACAGACTCCCGGGGGCAATTTAAAATAAAAGGCTTCAGACTTTTATTTTCCATTAATACTCATAGTTAAACTATATCTTTTGGCTTGTAGACCTTTCCAGCACACCGCCAGACATTTAAGTTTACAATAAACACACTAAAATACACCTTACTACCTAACACATACATACAATATAGCTTGAAGTTATGGTTTGAGTTGGCTTACATGTGCCCTTACTTCCTTGTTTGTGTGCACATTCTTTACTATAACAGATACATCAGACATGAATTTGTGCACCTTATAAGGTCCTACATACCTTGGAGCAAGTTTCGCTGAGTATTTATCCGCAGCTTTACTCTTTGGATAATTTCTCACGTAAACAATATCTCCTATATTAAATTTATGAGTTTGTCTCCCTTTATCATAGTTACGACGTGTCCTCAGCTGAGAACGTATTAAATTTCGCCTCACTCGGTTCCATACATCTCTAATATGTGTTTTGTCTACCTGCTCTGGAATTATATCGCGGACATTCCACATGTTCGCTAGCGGAGAATTTGGTGGAAAGGAAAACATCAAATTAAATGGACATTGCCCATGAAATTCATGCTTAGCACTATTTAACGCGAATGCTAGCCAATATAATGTTTCGTCCCACTTGGTGGGAAAATGATATGCTATTAAGGCGTTTTTCAAATTTCTATTCACCCGTTCACTTAATGAGGGTCTAGGATCATACGGAATAGTTGTAATGTGCTTGACTCCCGAACTAAAACAAAATGTTTTAAATAAATTGGACTGAAAATACGACGCATTGTCACTAACAACTATCTCGGGCACCCCAAAACAAGAAATAATAGTCTTCAGACCCTGAACCGCGCTAGCTGCGTTGGCGTCCCGTGTGGGCAACAACCACACATACTTCGTAAAGGCGTCAACTACCACCAGCACAAACCTATTTCCCTGTTTACTCCTGGGTAGCGCCCCAATGTAGTCCACAAATAATTTTTGCATTGGTCTCTCTGCAATCGTGGAAGTCAAAAATCCCAAGTGAGTGCTCTGTGCAGGTTTCGACATTTTGCACAGATGACACGCCTTAACCTGTAAACGAATCTCGTCGTCCATTCCCTTCCAAATAAACTGGTCCCTTATTTTATGCCTGGTTTTAAATATGCCTAAATGTCCTCCACATGGACTATTGTGAAAATATTGAAACAATAGTTTCTTCAATTGCTCGGGTACCACAATTTTATTTTTCCCTGTTCTATCTTTACAACAAAGAACGCCTCTTGATAAGAGATATGGTTGACATTCTTTACCTTGCCGCAACGTTGATATTATGGAAGCTAGATTCTCATCTTTCATCTGATGGTCTTTGAGATCTTCATAAGCGAAAGGAAAATTGCCTAACACTGTCAATACTGGAGAATGAGAAATATTCGAGTCAACTTGCTCGTTCTTTTCCTCTCCGTACATTCGAGAAAGCATCTGCTACACAATTAAATCTGCCCCTTATATGGTGAACCTTAAACTTGAATGCAGAAATTCGCAGAGCCCATCTAACAATTCGACCACTTTTCCTGGGTCTGGCCAAAACCCAAGAAAGAGCCTGGTTGTCAGTCTCTAGTAGGAATTCAACATGTTCTAGGTAAAACCTAAATTTTTCTACCCCGTACAACACAGCTAAAGCTTCCAATTCGTACATAGAATATTTTCTTTCCTGTTCATTAAGGATACGAGACGCGTAAGAAACAACACGTCTACCTTCAGGGTGTTCCTGAAGTAAAACGGCAGCAACCGCAGAACCACAAGCGTCGGTTTGCAAAATGAATGGCAAAGAGAAATCAGGTACTGCCAACACTGGAGGAGAAATTAAAGCTTCTTTAAGCCTAAGGAATGCCTGATTCTGTTCCTCATTCCATTTAAACTTTACCCCTTTCTTTCGTAAAATGTTTAAATGATATGCTTGCTCGGCATAGTCAGGAATAAACTTCGCGAAATAGTTGACCATTCCGAGAAATCGCGATATCTGCTTAGCAGTTTTGGGCACTGGATACTCCCTGATCTTATTAGTCCTTTGAGGATCGACGGTTACATTGTTACCAGAAATAATATGACCTAAGAAAGTTAATTTTTGAGTAGCAAACTTAACTTTATTTGGATTAACTGTCAAACTCGCCTTACGAAGTCGAGAAAATACTTCATGGAGATGTCTTACATGGTCATCAAAAGTTGTGGAATAAATGCACAAGTCATCTAAATAATGATATAAATAATTAAATTTTATGTCACCAAAAACTCTGTCTAATAATTGTGACAGGACTTGGGCGCCCACTGCTAAACCAAACGGTAAACGATTGAATTCATACAGATTATAATCCGTGGTGAAGGCCGTTAACCTTTTCGATTGTTCTTCCAACGGAATTTGATAATACGCCTGATTTAAATCGATGCTCGTAAAATATTTTGCCTTAGCAAACCAGTGGTAATTTAGATGGACATGTGGTAGAGGAACTTGATCAATTTTAATTTTGCTATTTAACACTCTGTAATCTACTACCATTCTAGCATCATCATCAGCCTTGGGGACAAGGAAAACCGGACTTGAATAATTCGAATTCGACATCCTAATGATTCCTTGCTCTAACATAGTATTTACCTTTTCCCTCAATATATGTAGTCTCTGAGGTGGTAAGCGATATGGAGGTAGTCGAACCGGTTGCTTGTCATGCAACTCTATCTTATATGTTACTAAGTTCGTGCAACCTAGTTGGTTCGTGAGTACATCTGGAAACTCAAGTAATAAATTCTGTATCACTTGTCTTTGTTCGTGGTCTAAATGGTCTAAACTGAATTCAGAAACTGGTTGTTGTTCCATAGTATTATTTACACTAGCACATGACGTCATCCCGGGAATATTGCTCAAAGCCTTAAATGGTATTTTTACTAAAGGACAAAATTTGAAATATAAGTTTCTACTTGAACTATCCAATATCAAACCAGTATGAGCAATGAAGTTATTTCCCAAGATAATCGGTACAGGTAATTTCTGAACCACGCAAAATTGCATTTTCCAGCGAAATTTTGCTATACTCAGAGATAATAATACTTCCCCCAAAACTTGAATTGGTTCTAAATTTGCTGAAATGATCTTAACAGTACTTGTGTTTAAATTACGACGCAACTTACTAAACCATCTGTGATCAACTAAGGAAACTACGCTACCTGTGTCGATCAATCCTAAAACCGGAATTTTATCTACTTCAACACTAACATACGGCATCGGAAAACCTACTATGGCTTGAATATTTTTCTCCACAGGGATACTATCCGCATAGACTGGCATAACCGAATGTCAGCTATTTTTCTTTTTGGTTGAGAACCTTGAATTGGAATATGTACATCCTTTGTTCTCCGGGCAATTGTATTTGACATGACCTGTCTGTTTACAAGTCCAACACACCGTACTTCTTTCTGAACCCGATTTGACTTTTTCTTCTTTCCTTTCAGAACTGCTATGTTCCGTGGGAAAATGTCGGAATCTAATGACTAAGTCATCCAGTTGTTGATATGACTGTAAATTTTGACCTAAAGCTAATGCACGTATTTCCGCATGTCGGGAATTGGAAATTATGTTCTGTACAATTTCTGGTTCTGTGTAATTTACACATAATGCCTTCACGATCAACTTTATGTTCTCCACAAATTCAGAAAAGTGTTCCGTTTCTCTCTGTCTGCGAAAGTAATGTAAGTTAAGTAACTGATTATAATTCAATGGAGACAAAAGAACTCTAATTATTTCTTTCTGAAATTGCAATATACTATACCCATTCGTAATTGATCTCAACAAAATATCTAGAACTGGGTTTTCTACATGCACATGGAAAAATTGCAAAATAATTTGATCACTCAACGAGTATACTTTCGCTTGATACTGGCATCTAATTAAAGTAACAAGAAATTCCAAAATCTGTTCTGGAGTATTCGCTTGAATTGCCTTAATATCACCTAGAATTCTCTGGCATGGATGCGGTAATTTTAGTTTAGTTAACGTGACTTCCGTTGCATTATCTTCCTTCCCCATTTGACTACCTAAGTTTTCCTGAATAAATGGGGTTACAACATTTGCTTCCATGGGCTCACTAGTTTGTTTAGTGTATTTTAATTCTGAGAGCTTATCTCCTAACGTCAACCAAAATTCCGAAATATTCCTAGTTTGAGATTTCAACCTTTCTGTAGCTAACCTTTGCAAACGGTTTATTCTATATTGCCAATACCTGACACGACCTTTAATCCTACGCAATTGTGACTGTGTACATCCTACCTTTACATATTCGTCTACTAGATCACCAAGTGATTGAGACGCACGCTCACAATACTGAAATTCTATGGTTTCATTACACGGTAAACTTGCACCAATGGTATGTGGATCCTGTGTTAACTGAACTCGCAGTAACTGTTGTAAATCAGTGACAGAATTCTTAGTATCACACTCAACCTTAATGTTACACAACTCATTTTCAAGTTCACTTCTATTCAAAACTTCGGGTTGAAAAGGTAGTTCCATGTTTATAAAATACACAACCTATAGTGAGGCAAACAATTCATAAATCAAAACATTAAATACATTCAAGGATGCATTAGTATACCTTTCAATTTGTGTCGAAGTTATTTTCAACTGTAAAGTTATCAACCAGTAATCACAAAAATTACAGGTAACCCAGAGAATTAAATGTAACCATGCAATTACAAAGAACCGCGATGTCTGTTACCACTACTATTTAACCACGGCATGTAACCACGACATGTAACCATTGCATGTAACTACTGCATGTACTCATTGCATTGAACCACGCATGTAACCACTGCATTGAACTACTGCATGTAACCATTGCATTGAACCACTGCATGTAACCATTGCATTGAACCACTGCATGTAACCATTGCATTGAACCACGCTCTGCTACCACTGCTGTCGCACGCCACTCTCTCCTTGTTTAACTATCTGCTACCATTACTTGACTTGACACTTGCTAAGCCTAGCCCCATGCTTTTTCTGCTACCCCACTTGACTTGGCTTAGCGAGAGTGAGTGGACATCTATTTGCGGAATCGTGTTGGGAATGGATCGGTGGGGTATATTGTGGTTACATATAATACCAAATGCCTTTTCCTTGAATATATTTTGGAAACATAAATAAATACAAGACTTAACACTGACGGTGTTAAGTAACAAAATATACATAAGAACATTGAAAGTATGGTGAATGAATATATATATTACGAAAATGAAGTAATAATAAACAGTTACATAACATAGACATGAATGTAAACTATTCTTTGTACTAAGTAATAATTCCTTGCTGACTATTTGACTTCCTGAGCAACACTGGTAGAATGGGCCTGACTCACCAATATAACTTGGCACACAAAAGTCATCCCTTTTAACCACACTCAGTTGATTGCGTTAGTCGGAATTATAACTATTGCCGTTTAGGGTACATTAACCGTGATACAAAGATCACCTACCCTGCTTTAGCATAAAAGCCCTAAAACACTAAACACATACATCTAAATGAAATACAGAACTGTTTGTCTCACCCAAATGTCTGGTGTGTTTTTGGAACAGGTCCTTATCCAATTATGTTGAAATGAACATGCACATGGACTGTGGCACATTCCTGCATATCAGCCATGAAGAATAAACGCGTCGTTCCTGCTTAATTCCGCGTATGCCCAGTGTATGCCTGAATTAGCATACATCTCGAAGAAATGGTGGTGAATGCCGACGTTGCTTCTCTACGGAGAAAAGTTGCTCACTTGCTTGCCCCCTTTGACAAGCAAAACCAAGAAGCATGACCCTGTTGACTTCGATGCGTGCTGACGTCACTGTTGGTGAACTGCTTGGCTCGATGAAGAGGAGCTTGCCGAGTAATGTTAGTAGAATTGAGAATTGCTAAGCCTATCGGCTCATTACTGACGAACATGTAGGCAAGTATGTAAGATACTAATACTGAGCGCCTCGGCTTGATGAAGATTAAACCATAATGTATAAGGCTCATACATTACGGTTGGTCGAAGCTGACCATACTTTGACTGACGAAGACAACTGGTGGCAGCGCCTAACGGAGCTCGACTACTTGACGAAGACTGGAGCCAGCGCTGAAGTAAACATCGAAGACTGCAGGCAACGCACTTCGCGTTGAAGTGAAGATGAAAGACTGCAGGCAGCGCATCGCGCTGAAGTGAACTAACGACTGGTCGGGCAGCCGGGTTTTATATTGTGTGCGGAGCGTAGCGGGGGTGAAAGGGGTTACGCTTACCAACCTGACGGCTATACACCTCTCTAAGCTAAGGCCAGTCGATATCTCGAAGTGACGACCTTCCATGACGTCACAGTAACAATGCTCTAAATTAGATTAGGTATGTATATTTCGCCAAATGCTGAAAAAGTCCGATGAGTATGGCAGCTTCATCAGCTGTATGTAGATTTCAAACAGGCCGTATGATAGCCTGGACAGATATCATTCATCAGATAACGAGAGAGTTCAGAATCCCACTGAAACTGGTGAGATTGACGAAAATGACGATGAAATTGACAAGATGTAGAGCAAGAATGGAACAGGATTTACCATGTATGTTTATTGTAGAGAAGGGGTTGAGACAGGAGATATGCTATCCACACTACTGTTTAATTTAGCACTGGAAAAGGTAATCTGACAATTACTCATAAATCCTGGAGGAACCATATTTTCCAGATCAGTGCAAATAGCGGCATATGCTGACGATGTGGCAATTCTCACAAGGAATATAAGAACTCTTGAAGAAAGTTATAAAGTGTTTGAAGAGAAAGCATACGATCTAGGATTGGTAGTGAACGTTAGTAAAACCAAATATATGAAGATGGGAGATGATGTGGTGTAAGAAGAAGAGAACTTACAGTTAAATTACATGAGAAGAAACATCAAAGAGTTGAAACATTTATATACTTGGGATCCATAATAACTAGAGCCCGGATTTTTATGTAATTACATATTTTAAATCCTGCATAATATTTCAATGAGAAGTACAAATGTTGGCGAATTCCGTCATTTGGGACTCCCTTACAAATTTTTATTTTACATATTTTTACATATTTTGCACGTTTCTACATATTGTAACGATGTCACATAAAACGTACGTATTTTCTGGGTTTCGTTACAATTTTGTTATTTGTTAAAAAATATTGTTGTCACATTATAAACTACTGTTTTCACAAGTTTTGCTGAAAGCAACAAAAATCAATCTGCGAAATAGGATGCAAGTTAAATTAAGAATGTGATAATAACCGCCTCACCTCGTTCTGATTGTTGTCCGTTTATATCAAAGCAGGTGCTGCTCGACAATGTTGACCTCCAGTGTCACGCTTCTCGTAGCGCTTTGGGCATTTACAAGGACTGGAGAAATTGATTGTAACCAATGTCGCGGTAGTCGGCATTTTGTAATATTATAATAGCTGCGAGGAAACAAAGTGAGCCGCTGCACAACCATCAATATAGCGAGGCGATAATACTACAGCTAGTTTCTTGCAAGTCTTAGTAAAATGGCACCAGTTGCGTCCTCGCTATCCTGCAAGTTGAATGCATCGCTGAAATTAGATAGCGCCTTTACAACGGACGGAAAAGTAATAGTCCGTCAAGCATGCAGTAAAAGAATTGGCTATTTCATGAAATCTCAATTGGAACAATATATCAAAGGTGTTCTTCGCATATGCAACAGACACCTACGGTCTTCTAGAAACCAAGTTCTGTTGACACAAATGCAACAGGAACTGTCCGGAAATGATTTTTTAAAGACTTGTGCAGTGCAATGGTTGCAGCTAATATTTCGTGGCATTAACTTCAAATTCCTCAATTTCGCTCCTTTCTAGAAAAATATTACAAGAAAGTTATGCCAGACTTCCTGTATTTGGTTTGCCGTCGATGAAACTACAGATGACATGGGTCGGTACATAGTAAATTTAGTAGTAGGAAAACTAGATTCCGAAAGTCCTTCTAATCTACTGCAAGGTGTTGGAACAAACAAATCATTCTACAATTGCAAGATTCGTAAATGATGGGATGAAGGTTCTGTGGCCGGAGGGTGTGTGTGAGGAAAAGGTTAGTTGCCGCAGCGTACATGATTAAAGCTGCTACTGCCCTTAAGGTTTTCTACCCGAATGCACCTGCTTGGCCCATGCATTGCAATGTGTTGCTGAAGTAGCAAGAAGTAATTTTCCCTGTGAATAAGTTTATATCAGCAACAAAAAAGGTCTCCGTGAAAGCAGCGCACAGAATTCAGTGCTATAAAAATCATCTCCAACCTGTCCCTTTGTACTTACAAGATGGGGTACGTGGTTAGAAGCTGTGAACTTTACTGTAAACATTTTGAAGGAGTCCAGTCAGTGGTGAACATGTTCTCTTCAGAAGTAGCTGTTTCCATACGCGAGTCTCAGGACATCTTTAAAGATCCGAAGGTGGCAAGCTCCTGTGCTTACATCAAAAGTAACTTCGGTTGCTTGCCTAGCACCATCAAGCAGTTGGAAACATCAGGTTCCCTTCTACACGAATATATGAATTTAATGGAACGTGCATAACAGAAGCTTAGTGTAGTGACAGAAAGGAAGGTAGGTGAAAAATTCAAAGCTGTTCTAAACAGGAATCCAGGGTACTCTACGCTAGTGTCTGTGTCTAAACTGCTAAATGGTGACAATGTCGATTTATCAAAACATTTCTCTGCAAATCAGATTCCTATACTAAAATATGCTCCTATTCCTTCGTCTGATGTGGGGAGAAGCTCTGCTTAAAAGAAAATTTTATCCGATAGGAGACAAACAATGACCCCTGAAAATATGGAGAAGCATATGGTTATTCACTGTACGTTGAAAGAAGCAAAAGACTCAAAATGAAAATGCCTGGTTGTCCATTGTATGTCAAGAGATAGAAAACTGAAACTGCATCTTCATTATAGAATTTAATTATTTTGAATTCATTATTTCACCCATTGTTAAATTGGTTCAGTATTTCAACATTGCTTCAACATTATTTAAGTAAAATAATTATGTGAAATGAGTAAGTTTAATAATCATAATCCAAAACATATATTTTTATTTCATTACCTACTTGAAAATAAATTTTAGGTAAATTCTGCATACAACAAAACATTTTCGCTATAATTAATTCTATATTTAGTACATTTTAACTCATTGTAATTAATTTATGTACTTACAGACCCATCAAATTACAAAATTCTGGGTAATTTGCAGTCTGCATTTAGATTTGAGGTTGTAATCTTAGCATTTAGATTATTACATAATTTTGTATATTTTGTTGATAATACATATTTCATTACATATTTTAATGTTTTTTGTTACATAAATGTGTACATAATTCGCACCTTGATATTACATAAAAATCCGGGCTTTACACATGACTCCCAACTGAGCTGCCGTATGTGGAACGGGTGTTAAACCCAACTAGAAGAAACTCTTTCCCCACACAAATCGACCCCAAAGCTGTACGCAGAATACTCGACCACACAGGCAGTCAACTGCTGTTGTTACCTTTCAAAATTGAAGCAAATTTTCCAATTATACTGCTCTCGTGCGTCCTACCTGTAACAAAGTAATATTCTGTGCACCAAATTGCGATTTCAAACACACGAAGCAATTTTCTGGTTGATACTTTTGTTCATTTATCAGCAAATGATACATTCCGAAATCCCACAAATCATTCATGTAAACCATTTTTGTTTGCCGGCAGATAACGTGTCCGTTATCGACTTGCTACATTCCAGATGATACCGTTGATATGGCGGACGGTCTTAATTAACTGCCTCTCTTCTGTCATTTTGAATAATTTACTGTCTCTAGCCACGGAACCTTAATATTATCCTCATAAGCCGGATGATATTAAGCGTAGCTTTAGCACCCGAACTAGCTTGGTCTAAGTAAGCATGTTATTAAGTTGAAACAATATACTCGTATAACTTTCAAGTCATACATCTTAATTGATTTCGAAAGGTAATAAACTACAGTTTATAGCTCCGCTACTTTTCAAACTCTCCCTTCTCTTTTACTATATTAATCGCAGCTTTATATATGCTATGTTTGAAATAACTGACCTAAAATCTTGTATCACTGCTTAGGAATATCTGAGAAGAGTCGATGGATATCACTCATGATTCCTTGACAAATCGTTAACCGACATTTTTCTAACCTTTGCAGATTACGTATATGCTTAACGTATTCTGACAAATGAGAAACATCCAGTCCGGTTACTTTTCTATCATTTTATTGTCTTCTAAAATTTTACTATAAATACACAATTTCCTTCCCAACATTAACACAGTCTATAGCCTTCTGGGCTATCACAACATACAACTGTTCTTCTCATAACCTTGCTCAGTCCTTCGATGTCTTTGTTCACTTCCTCTGTACCCTAATTAAGACGTAACGATCACTCCCGACGCTCGTTGAATCTTCTTATGATGTACTAATACGATGACACACACCTAAAATTTTACTATAAATATACAGTTTCCTTCCCATCATTAACACAGTCTATAGTCCTCTGGACTATCACAACACACAACTATTCTTCTCATAACCTTGCTCAATCCTTTCGATATCTTTGTTCCCTTCCTCTGTCTCTCGTACCCTAAGTCGTAACGATCACTCCCGACGCTCGTTGAATCTTCTTATGATGTACTAATACGCTGACACACACCTAAAATGTTACTATAAATACACAGTTTCCTTCGCATCATTAACACGGCCTATAGTCTTCTGGGCTATCGCAACACACAACTATTCTCCTCATAACCTTGCGCAGTCCTTTCGATGTCTTTGTTCTCATCCTCTGTCTCTCGTACCCTAATTAAGACGTAACGATCACAACCCGACGCTCGTTGAATCTTCTTATGACGTACTAACACAATGACACACACAGCTGTATGATACTCGGTGACACGCTGACCGACTCATGTCCGTAGCTCATCTCTAAACTCACAGTTCTCTTCTTCTCTGGACTCCTTATATACTCCGGGTGACGTTACACGGACCTTTCTCGAGTTCCACTCACACGTACCGGAAATGACGCAGCTAGAAGTTCCGCGTACATTCTCG
Source organism: Tenodera sinensis (assembly GCA_030765045.1). Classification (NCBI taxonomy): domain Eukaryota; kingdom Metazoa; phylum Arthropoda; class Insecta; order Mantodea; family Mantidae; genus Tenodera; species Tenodera sinensis. The sequence continues at coordinate 73,136,620 of CM060966.1, read as the reverse complement.
AAACCCCTTTTGTTTCTGCCACCTCGATTGTTGGCAGTCACTTGCCCACAGCAGTCGCGCGAGGCAGTCTGACCTTAAACGTCTTTGCCTACTCGCCCGCCTGGAATGTGGTGTGAAGTATCTTGGCTCGGTCTGTCCTTTGTTGTGCGCCGAGCTTGACGTCACAGTGCGGGTGTTACTGTAAACAAGTATAACAAATGAAGCTTTACTATAAAAATACAACAGTATTACTATCTCAGAGGGTAACCGCTTCTTAACTTAGAGTTAAGGTGGAAAACATCCTTTGATATTAACACTCAGCGAAAAGGAGATAAAGCTGATATGCAACATGATTAAGGATCCTAACTAATTCCACATCTAAAGGCTGTTAATGAATTACACCGAAATAACTTGAGAGATTGTAAATGTGACTGATATAAGTAATTTGAGATAGTTAATGTGTGGTCCGCGACCAAATATAACGCAGTGATATGGCGTTAAATATATTAATATCATGTGCTCATAAGTCGGTGATAAAGCAAAGCCTGATGGAAAATTGTTTTAGAATGTCCTTAAACTGCTGCTTTAGTGCAGAAGTATCAATTTTCAGCAGCTCAGTATCAGCGTTCTCAAGAATAATGCGACAAATATCTCTGAAATCTCGGACTAATCACCTGACAGTGCGACACTGCTCCAGAGACGTTTCGTAGATTGTAACGTCAAAGACTTCACTCGTGAGTTGGTTTCCTATCGTGCAGTTACTAATTTTTTCATCTAATCTGAGGAAGAGCATTATCACTACTATCTTTTCCTTATTCGACTCACACCAGAAATTTTGAATAGGATACGACAATCGTTCCTTCGCCGCTGATAATTTTGCTATGAAAATTCAGGTTACAATTTCGAGCACTTCCTATAAACCTGAGGTAAAGTCTTAGATGTTTTATACTTTTATGCTTTCTTTGATCCTTTAAACTAATTTCCATTCTGAAGTGCTACATATGGGCGTATTAAGCAGGTTTCAACATTTTCTAGCAAGAATTGTAATTAAGTGTACTGGCATGTTGAAATAAAACTGTATGCGTTGAAATATAATTTAAAACATAGAACAAAACAGTATCAGTATGCTTTACTCAAAATAAAGAAAAGAAGAAGTAATAAACAAAAGAAGCGAACGAGACTCACCACATTTTCCTGGTATAGGGATAGAGATAAAGAATTTACCAAGTTCTTTAGGATGGAAGACCAGCTTGTTTATTGCAGTGATTTACCAGATTTAATTGAGCAACTGGGAAGACCAACATACTTATGAGTAACGACTAGCGTTTATTTATTGATGCTTCAAAATGAAGTCTAAAAGCCATTTTATTGCACAATAGAATTTGCCTCAATACCACTTGCACGTTCTGTTTTCCTAAGAGAGTCATATGGAAACCTTGAAACCATTATAAAAATATTAGTTATCAGGAACGTCAATGGCTATTGTGCGGGGACCTAATGGTATCCAGTATCTTCCTAGGGCAACAAGCACGTTATACAAAATACCCATGTTTTATGGGAATGGGACAGTAGAGATAGGGTTAAACATTGGACAACGAGAGAATGGCCTAAGAGAAAAAGTTTAACACCGGGAGAAAAAAAAGTAACTCATGCCAGTCTAGTTGACCCAAAAAATGTTATTACCTACCTCCATTGTATATAAAACTAGGTATTATAAAACAATTCGTGAAAGCATTGGACAAAAATGGCTCGTGCATCAAATATTTGAGTTGTAAATTTTCTGTGATGTCTGAAGCTAAGATAAAAGGACTTCAGATGGACTTCAGATAAGGCAGCTAATGAAGGACAGTGCATTTTTGGATGTCATGAATGAAAGAGAACTTCAAACATGGTGTGCTTTCAAAGAAGTAGTCGATAAGTTTCTGGGAAATACAAAGGATCCGCAATATGAAGTACTCGTAATTGTGAGAAATATGTTAGAAAAGTTACGAACACTTCCCTGTAATATGAGTTTAAAACTTCACTCTTTGTATTCGCATCTAGACTATTTTCCTGATAATTTAGGATCCGTTGGTGATGAACAAGGTAAAAGATTCCATCAAGAAATCAAAGAGATGGAGAGAAGATATCAGGGTCGGGGGAATGTTGGGATGCTAGCGGACTACTGTTGGAGCTTGAAAAGGGAAATCGCTCAACCAGGCTATAAACGTAAATCAACACAGCCATTCTTCCAGGCAAGGGAAATATCGCTTTATACCCTCGTTTACAGGTATCTGGGTATTAATTTTTATTGTTTACTGAAAAATTTTTCATTCTTTATTTATTTTATAACGCACCTTTTTAACATCAAACATACCATTTTTCTAAATAAGGAAATAATGAAGCTATTAACAATGAAGCAACAAGAATCTAAAGTAAAAACAAATTAGAAACTAAAAGCTTCACTTATCTTAGTAATATTTCAAGCTATAGCTTTGATTGTTAGCACCAAACAACTTGGAATATTACTAAGATAAGTGAAGCTTTTAGTTTCTAATTTGTTTTTACTTTAGATGTCATTTTTCATTATGTCATTATAATGTTTAGTGATTTGTAGAAAAACCTTACGTGATAGAGAAAAACTGTAATCACCATTCAATTTCAGCACATCGAAATTAGTTAATATCACCCTTCAGATCTCAAACCGGCGGGGGACATTCTCTTTGCATGGTTAGGAGATAAAAGCGAATAACGACTTCTTATTTGAGACATCTACAAGTATGGAAATTTAAAATAAACAATGAGAAATGCCTCGGAAATTGTTCAATCCACAAAAATGTATTTGAATTAATTTGTCTGTTTTGACATCCACAGTTTTGGAGCAGTCATCACTTACGGTACATCAGATATGCAAACGTCAACCGGAATGGAAGGACTTCTGAGGACGTTTCCAGATAATTCAAGATATAGTTTCATTTGGCATTTTAATAAAAAAACGTTTGAGCCATTTTTGAGAAAATCAAACGTTTCAAAAGATGTTCCATACATAAGATAGTTTTGATTAGTTCTTGAAAGTTTTCATGGAGCAAGATGCCTTGAAATATGCTGAGATTACATATGTTCAGCATTTAACCAGCCTTTCGAGTTTTAGTTATGCTGTTTACAGACACATGCATGCACAAAGGTCTAGTTCTATTTGTTCTTCTTGTTTTCTTTCTTTATTTCTTTCCTTTTTATAATTATAGGAGATATGAAGACTGTATTTACTGTGAATTGTGGATGTCATAATTTTCAGTACAATGCTACCTTCTCTATTATGTACATGGCACAAAAAGTAGATAGGATAAATGGATAGTAATTATTGCCAAAAACCAGTGAAACACAACGTGTAGTTTAAGTTAGTGTTTAGAGGTATAGGAAGCAAAGTGGTTGTTCCACATCAGAACTTTAATGTTATAGGTTAATATTTGATTACCTTTAATTAATAATAACGCAATGCACTGTAGTCCAAATAGGTTTTGGCCAATAAACTGACTGTCGGCTTCACGTAATGTGACCAGCATACGCATTTCAAGACGGAATGTTGTCATTCGTGGTCGGGATTACTGCCTGTCGCACCTCGTGGATGTTCTGCCTATACTGACTTAAAATGCCCTTCTATTAGTTTTCATCACTATACATTCAAATCTTGATTTATTGTTTGCCGTATATGTGCACACTGTGAAGAAACGTAACCTTGCGCAAAGGTACTTTATAGAATCAACGTGTGCGGGTAAGGGAGTTTCATTGCGTTAACGCATAAACTAGTGTGATCGCATGTAACTATCTTTAAAGGACTTATAGAAGTTCGAATTATTATCCATCAACGATACTTCCCATTACACTGAAAATGATATACATTCTTCTTGTCTATCATCTAGATGCGGCGCGTAGAGTCACGTACATTTTGGTGAATATACGCCCTACAGTCATTTAATTTCCAAACGTAGTGCGCATTTGTGAAATAATTAAACCTATGTCAGTTTTATTATTTTATTACTGTTCTGTGCGCAGAGTGCTCGTCATGCCAGGCCCTTAACGTCGCTAAGTCGCCCAGAAACAAATTGACCCAATTCTGAGCCTTTCGTTTTTCTCGTGGAATGGCGCTATGTCTACCGTAAGGGAATGTATTTTCCTGCTGCTCTGATTATATTTCGCGATGTTTGTTTAATTTACTGTGCAATTATGTACCGCAGTTTATTATTTTTTTATTAAAATATGTAGTTTTATTATATTATAACTTATTCTGAACTATGGACTATCTCATTTTAATAAAAAATAGCATGAAAATAAGTTATCTCTGTTTTTCGTAAGATGTAAAAAAGTGTCAAAACGATGATATTTTTCTCCATTTACCTTCAAATAATAGTAAAAACTAATGATTATATCATTTTGACAAAGACGACAAGGTCGAGTTGCCTTCTCTTTAACTTTATTCTTCTAAAACTGAAGCACCAAACACACTTCTCATTTACCATGGTAGACACAATCTACTGTTCTGCGTGATCTTACAACTCATAGCTGTTCCAGGAATCCAGGAGTAAGTTCAAGTCACCTGAGTTAACCCAGGCTGATGGTAAAGTGGCCGCAGTACCTATCCGTTTAGTACGGATTTATCCGTGTGGTTGAATAGGTGTCTAATTTTACAAGCTTTAGTGTAAATGTCGTTAATGAAGCAGATTGGTTTCCTATGTTGTTACTGGCGGGGGATATGTCCGACCTTGGATGTCTGACCATCCGAGCGACCATTGCCCTACTGCTTACTTCACCGGCCGCTTGTGGGACCGTCGAGCAATGCAGTACCAGTGACAGGAAACCGATTTTCATAGCTGTTCTGTCTTCTCATAATATTTATACATACTTTTCTGGCTTTCTTTCCTCTCTCTGTCTCATGAACAGTTAGCTTTGACAATCACTCAATACTCACTAAAACTGCTTCAGTTCAAGACTTCGGTGCGACGTATCAATGTTCCAGCTGTCTCTCTCTGCCCTTGCATTTCTCTCACGACGACTGTACACACACACACACACACACACACACGCACGCACACACACATACACACATATACATACACTCACACACGCGTGCACACACACACACACACACACACACACACACACACACACACACACTGCTAACAGCTATCACGTTCAACACTCCCTACTCTTACCTTTTGTCACGCAAACTCTCTACTTCAAGACTAACTCACTGCCCGTGCTTTCTCCTACACCTTTGCTTGAACTTGTCCTAAGCAAGATCGCAGCCAGAAGTCTCGCAAACACTCTGGAAACCTCTTTGTCTCCAGCGCTAGTGCTGTTTTCAGGCACGTATTCACAAGCGGTGGTGTGGGGTAATGACCCTGGCGCTTAAGATGCGCGGGCGCCCGATGTGACTTTATGAATAACACATTCGGTAATGAACGCTATCTTGCTTTGTTTTGTTTTGTGTAGTGTTTAACGTCCAACTGTGTATAGCACTCCAAAAGGTGGACAGCCATAATAAGTGAAACGAGGAAATTATTGGGGAAGTAAGTTCGGACAAATAGCTTCCCAGACCTAACTTGAAGGTTCCTTCCCAAGCTGATGTTAAAATCAGCACTTCATAAAATCAATACTGATTTTAATAGAATAAGGGGTGTAATGAAGTAGGATCAGTAATAATTAATTGATTTATAGAGAAGATAGTCCAATCGAGAGGAAATACAAAATCAGAAGAATATATGGTATCAAGTTAATTGGTGTACATTATCCTGTTTAGGGAATTTGTTTCATGTTGTAGTGGAGAAAACGTCATTAGGTAATTAGCAGAGAACGAGAGGGTAAGCCATTGGGAACCAGGTGCAAATTCGAGGAATTGGCCCCGTCTCGGCGACTCCAGGTGATTGGGTGGTTACAAAGAATTAGCAGAAATGAGAGGTAAACATCGCAAAGTAGCTTGGAAGTAAATGGATTTCTAGATATTAAAAAATGAGGGGGAGACCTGTCCGATAGCCAGCGTGAGGGGTAGATATAGACCTCTCCTGTGAGGAGCGTGGTCGCCAGTGACCTCTTTCGGCGACGAGCGTAAACCCCACTCGTAACAGCCTTTCGCAGCGTGTTTCCAACACGCATTTTGGTTCCTCTGGAACGGCCTTTGGGGTAGTACTGTTGCCTGCCCGTAACGTGGGGAATCGTGCTTCTGTATATAGTAACCAGTTCTACAAGTAACATTCAGTTTCTATCGTATAATGTCAGTCGGCACTTCTCCGTGACTGTGAATTTAACAATTCAATAAATATTACATACGAGTCCATGTTGTCCTTAACCTTAAACACTCACGTATACCCTGAGTTAGGAATCTAATCGTTCGAGTGAAGCCAAGTACAACAACAACGCCTATTGACGCCTAAATCTCTTCATCGCGGAGTAGAAAATGCTTCAAAAGAGACACCATCTTTGAGAAACGGAGATCGGTGCATCAACTAGCCTTGCCAGTTATGAGGATATATCGCCTGAATTTTATTGTTCCTCCGGTGATTAGGGAAGGATATACTGATGTACAGCAACGCATGGATAATTATAATCTCACAAAAAAAGTATATTAGGTCCACTGAGATTCCTAAATCGGAATTAGTAGGAATTAACCTTAGATAATTTTGTGTCGTAGATGTAATGATGGTTGCCCTGTGTTCTAATCCGCATAAATTCTTATTATTGTGGATTTAGACAATATTGTGACACCGGTCCCACGGCAGCGAAGGCAGTGGCAACACCAGTCGGCCTGAGGCTGCCCCATTCTAGTGGCGTGGCGTATAACAAAGGCACTTTCCCACACCACTCCCGCGAGCAAATACAACACAACAATGAGCGCGGAACGTCAAAGGATTTTTCCAGATTATTCGAGAAGTATTTGGCAGCTGGTAGATTTGTAGAAGTTCGAGAAAGGACTGTGCTACGTCATCCTCGCCATAAAGTAAACGAGGCAACGAGTTTGAGCAGTTACGGTTACAAACATGAGTCGATCACTCTCAGTAAACGCGAGAAAGCTCTCTGTGTGTGTATGTGTATGTGTGTGTTTGTGTGTGATACTGTCTTGAGAGATACGTCGCGTCGAAGTGAAACAGTGTTAATGAGTGCTAAGTGATTGTATCGTCAAAATCAGTTGTTTGCAACACAAAGATAGAAAGGAGTGAATGCAGGTTAGGAGAAGATGCGGGTTGTAATATAATGAAAGACTGTATACTGTTAAACTCAGCAAAAGAGAACTGTGTTTTTGTGCATAAGTTTTAGAAAAAAAGTAAAGTAAGAAAAAAGTAATTGGACTGATTTGGTCATTTTGTCGCAATATTTAAAAATCACTATGTGTGTGGTGTGTGTGTGTGTGTGTGTGTGTGTGTGTGTGTGTGTGTGTGTGTGTGTGTGTGTGTGTGTGTGTGTCAACAAAAGTATTCTTGAGTTATCGCGGTTTTACACTTCTACAAATGATCATCCCACGTGTGCTGTATATTAGAGCCACTCTGCAGTTCATGAGGGAGATTATGTAACCCATTTCAAGCGATAACCCAAATTTTGTTTTATCTTTAAGAAAAATGTCTATTACACGTTCTGAACAAATGAAGGTACTAAGAGACATGCGTCATTTAACGGGTAACATTTTCTAGAAAATTTTAACTTGAAGTTAAAAATAGACTAGGATCCACCCAAAATTGGCCATGTAGAGATTCCGATTGCGGCCCCAGGAGCCCCGTTATACATTTGCATACCCATATTGTTCACGTATATCCACTTATGCAATAGCTCAAACTAGATCTGCAGTAACTACAGGATACATAGCACTGCTCCCCAGTGTGTTTGCATTAAGTGGACTCATACCTATAGTGAAGTATTTGAATACATCCACTTTAATCAATGTACGACATTCTTTCTTCCAGCACAATTTTAATTATATTTTATTTCATTCTCACCCTTCGTTTCCCAATACTTGTACTACATAAACTGAAGGAAATGATAAAATCATAAAGGTCCCCTTAAAAAGTAGCAAAAAACAAAGCCTTCTAATGAAAAGAAGTTTCTTCTTATTCATTAAAGACATGCAAAAAGATGACACAAGAGAATAAATCCTTAGACAATATGCTGAAAGATGCTTGGAGGCATTTTTACAAAGGGCTAATTAAACCTATCAAAGAAATCGCCGTATTTGCTAAGCTCATTTTGCGCTTTTAAATAGTTAATGAGGACATTTAACTTAAGACATTGTGCCAATTTTGTCAAAAAATATGAAAGAAACAGAAAGTTATTTAATAAAGCTAATTAGGAAATGTGAGCTATTTCAAAGGGTAATTAAATATTTAAGTGTAAAATCTATTTTCTGCGAATATTACACGTTTATAAAGCTGAACTTTATGCTTTACTTCTGTAATGCTTCCCACTCTTATAATGTTTAATGCAAGAGAGTTAATGATCATGAAACTATACATTTGAGTTCAGAATAATTATAAAGTATTTAAATTATAAATTTTTGAAAGTTTGCAAAAATTACCTTTTGTCATTCCCGTAATGAGAGGCGTGCCTAAGTCAAATATACTACCCAAGAGGAGTAGGTACCTTAATTTGGTTTTGCCTATTGGTAGTCATCGCCACACTGGAGGTTATTTTTGCGAGGAGACCCGGTTCCATTTCAGTTCATTTTTGGCCTTTTCGGAATGCATTAATTATCCTCGTTATGTCCATGAGACTAACTGAGAGCTCTTTTTAGTGAAACTAGCGGTGTCATATATCACGTTTTGATATAGGCAGAGATGCAGTGGTCATGAGGTAAGACTTGGTAAATTAGGATCTCATGATAGGAGTTTAACTTAATCTCCATGCATTAATGAATCTTACAGGACTTAAGTGTTATGAAAACCTCAGCTTTGAATTGTTGCAAATGGTTAGAAACCTCATAATAGAGCATTTAATTAGTTTAGTTTGCTAACTATATAAATAATTAATAATAATAACAATAATAATAATAATAATAATAATAATAATAATAATAATAATAATAATAATAATAATAATAATAATAATAATAATAATAATAATAATAATAATAATAATAATAATAATAATAATAATAATAATTACAATAATAACAATAATGATAGCAATGATAACAATAATAATGATGATGATGGTGATGATGATGATGATGATGATGATGATGATGATGATGATGATGATGATGATGATGATGATCAAACAAATTCATTTCACTTTCGTGGATTTAAAAAACGCACAAGACTCTTGCCTCCTTTCCATTAGTTGTGGAAAGTACTAGAGGCTTGAAGGTTAACAAATTAGTAATTAATTAAAATTAATTAAAATGCTGTATATAAAATCAAAACAGGGAAGGTTTTATCAGAAGAAATTAAAGTAACAAAAGCCTCCATCGGGGTTGAGGAATATTGCCCACATTATTTAAGATGTATATATACATCTACATAATGCATTATCACATTAGAACAATTATTGCAAAATTATTATGCCTCTAAAAGTAAAAGCAGCTGTACTGTAGCTCATCGAATACACATTATTGCCTCTGCTATGGTCTAGGTCCCTGCACACCTATGCGCACAAATGTAAACGAAAGGCGTTGAACTAATCCTTAAAAGTTAATTCATTGTACCTTCAAAATAGAAAAGGACACGCTCTAATCATTTCCAACTATCAGAAAAAAAAATATTATAATTTTAAATCCAAAGCTTATGTAAACCCCTAATTTCTAAGAGGTTGATTCAGAATACAAGTGTAAGTCGCCCTTGGGATATTTATCTCTGATGTGAGATTCCCTTGTGGTTAACCGGGAAAAAGTACGAATCAACTGGGGAATTTAATGCCGTACTGGCAGGTTGGCCATGGTAGCTTAGTGGTCAAAGGAGCCGCTCGATAAGCGGAAGATCCGTGTTTCAAATCCCGGCTATGACATTGTACTTTTCACTTTCTGATTCAACCTTTTAAACATTGACCACACACGGCTTGTGTGTTTAAAAACACCAGCAGGAAGCCTTTTGGCATAAATAAATAATAATTACTCTAATTTCTAAATTTAGAAATTAGGCTCAAATTTCAAAATATATAGAGGCTACTTTCAGAACTTCACATTTTAATACACACTGCAGAGAAGATCAATTTGTTATTCAAGTTGAATATATCGTTCTGTTTTCCTCAGGATACAGCGCTCCTGCAAATTAAAAGATTTGATTGCCCATTTCATTCTCCTATATGAGACCTTCTATAAGCGTATTAGCAGCAATTGAGAGAAGAGGGGAGCGGAGGGCGCAAATTTTCAAGCCATTAACATTTTTCGTCAGGGCATGTTTATTTTAAGTAGGGTAGGGTAGGGTTCAAGGGCCCGTCGACAGCTAGGTCATTAGAGTAATGTTTATTTTAATGTTACTGGGTTTATTACCATCACTATCCTTATTCGTATACTTTATGAATTAGGAATTTCAAAACTGAATCTATCTTCTCAGAGGATACCAGTTTAATTTCGGAGGTACCCCTTCTTTCTTTATTTTGAACTATGTAGCTGGCTTACCCGATACTGTAGGGTTAGCTTATTAGGTTCAAATTACGAAATAATTATTTGCTTTTAGCCAAAGGTTTTTATGGAATTATTGTAAATGATACACAGGATTTTAGTAGTTCACACTCCCCTCCACTCATTATTATAATTTTACAGATCCATTGTTTTCCTAATAACGGGTGAAAAATCCAATTATATTCATGCAAAAGATGAGAAATACCGGCGAAACGTCTAGCGTCCTTAACCTCCGCTTTCATTTCCGAATTCTGGAAATATACACAGCCAGTTTTATGATACATGTTTAATTATGGAATGATTAAATGAAAAAAAAAATATATTCAATTTGATATTCTTTCTCCAAACCCTTAAAAACGAAGCAATCATCAGTGGGAATGGTCAATTAGTTTTCAAAAACTATATTTGGTGAAATTTTAAACATTTGGTGCCATAGTTATTTAATGAATAAAGACTACCTAATTTTTAGTTTCTCTACTGGTAAGTAGGGGAAGTATTGTATTTCACCCAAAAATTTGGTGTCGAGATTTCACCGGAAATATATGTTTTGAGACCCCCTGAATAAAAAAAAGCATTTGCAGAAAAAGGTCCGCGCGCGTGTGGCTGTGTGTATGCTGGTCTGTGGACAGTATAACTTAAAAACGAAAAGTCGGTTAGAAACCAAAGTTGGTATTTAAGTTTAATGTCTTTCAACGATGCGACACGAAGAGTTTGAAGAAGATAGCCTCACCCTAAACTAACTTTACATGGAAAAAGTTTTGAAAATGTTGATTTTCTTGAAAACGATTCTAACGATTTAAAATTTCATATGTTTGAGATATTTTTATGACAAATGAAATGTATATTTTGAATTTTCTGGTTAATGCTCCTGTAGTCGTATTTACTCTGGACGACTTTTGCATAACTGGTAAACCTTTAGAGATAGATCAAATCATAGTATACAAAAAAAATGTGGATCTTGCTAAAATACACAATTTATGTCCAATAAACTATGGTGAAATGGAACATCATTGTTCATTTTTATAAGTTAAGTGTGCATAGAGAACGGAGACTTAAAGTTTTAAAAGATTTGACTAACGCAAGAAGCCTACTGTATTCTAATATTTCCCTTGCACCTACAGAGAAATAAGCAATAAGATATTTTCTAGAAATGTTTATCTTAACACAAAGAAGATATAGGAATAAGAGTTTGTAAGAATGGTTGGTACAAGAGTGAAGAAAGTCATGTAAGTGCAACACATCAGATTTTTCCATATTGTAGATGTGCTTAAAATATACAACGAAGATGCTGTATATCCAAATTCTAGGCCTACAAGTTAACCTCTTGGGAATAGACACACATGATGCTGCGATCGAGAAAAATAGCTTTGTTGTTGGTTGAGTGTAAAATATCCGTTCACGGATATACTACAGAAAGAAAAGGTGGTTGTTAAAGCCATGTGAATGTACTACACATTTATGTTTCAAACGTATATAAAAGTGTATGAATTTTTCGTAATTGTTCGTCGAAGCGGGAGTAGTGAAAGAAATGTGATTGTGTTTTACTAAAGAACAATGAGTAGAAAAACCGCGTGAATGTTATATGTTGCACTTATATTTCAAGTGTATGGAAAAATGTATGGATTGTTTGCAGAAGAAGGAGTAGTATGTTAGGTAAAAGAAAAGGGAGTAGAGAAAACCATGTGAACGTAATACATTGCGTGGTAAAATGGATTGCATAAGAACCTTCGCCATGAAAAAAATTAGATATTTCACTTTTCATGGCGATCGGTCAACCTGTTTTGGAATTTAATCACTCTTCAACATAACATATGTATAGGCCTTGGTATGTATGAAGTTGATAAACCATAGGGAATAACATGTGAATTGTTACGTAAAACAAAAGTGAGTAGAGAAAGTAGTATGAATGTAATACGTTGTATTTGTTTCAAACATATAGCAAATTGTATGAATTATATGTTGAAGGGCGAAGAGCGAAAGAAGAATGATTGTGTCTCGTAAAGGAAGAATTAGTAGAGGAAATCGTGTGAATGTAATACGCTGCATTTATATTTCAATCCTAGAATATTGTATGAATTGCATGTTGAAGGGCAAACAGAGGATACCTGAATGCGCTACGTAAAAGAAAAGCGAGTATAAAACCATTTGAAAGTAATATATTGTGTAGTAAAATTGTTACCATAAAAACTCTCAATGAAAAAAAATACATATACGTGCCGAATTTGGCGGTGATCGGTTAAGCGGTTTTCGAGATTAACAGTTAGATATATACAAACATTCAAGTTGTATAGATGATATGAATTGTTTGTAGAAGAGTGAGTGTAGAAAGACATGTGAAGGTGTTACCTAAAAGTGAGTAGAGTAAACAATGTGAATGTCACATACAGCATTTCTATATCAAACATGCACAAAATTGTATGACTTATTTCTAGAAGAGTAAGTAGAGAAACAGTTATGAGTGTGTTACCCAAAAGCAAGTGGAGAAAACAGTATCAATGTAATACGTAGCATTTCTATTTCAAACATGCACGAAATTGTATGACTTATTTGTAGAAGAGTGAGTAGAGAGAGATGTGAATGTGTTACCTAAGAGTGAGTAGAGAAAACAGTATGAATATAATATGTAGCATTTCTATTTCACACATACAGAAAATTGCATGACTTCTTTATTGAAGAGTAGAGAAAGAGATGTGAACGTAATACCTAATAGTGAAAGGAGAAAACAGTGTGAATGTAATAGCATTTTTATTTAAAATATACAGAACATGGCATGACTAATTTTAAAATTGGGGATAAAAGTGTTTTTTTTTTTTTTTTGGTGCAAAATCACGTTTTTTACGGAAAATTGTTTATAGAAGGGTGAGTAGAGAAGGAGATGTAAATGTGATACCTAAAACTAAGTAGAAAAACCACTGTGAATGTAATATGCAGCATCTCTATTTCAAACATACAGAAAATTGCATGACTTATTTGTAGAAGAGTGAATAGAGAAAGAGGTGTGAATGTATCACCTAATAGTGAGAGGAGAGAACAGTGTGAATGTAATAGCACTTCTGTTTCAAACATACAGAACATGGTTTGACTTATTTTAAAAGTGGAGACAAAAGTGTTTTTCGGTGCAAAATCACACATTTTATGGAAAATTGTTTACAGAAGAGTGAGTAAAGAAAGAGATGTGAATGTGTTACCTAAAAGTGAGAGGAGAAAACAGTGTGAATGTAATAACACTTCTGTTTCAAACATACAGAGCATGGTATATCTTATTTTTAAAGTGGAGATAAAATGTTTTTGGTGCAAAATCATGTTTTTTATGGAAAATTGTTTATAGAAGACTGAGTAGAGAAACAGATGTGAATGTGTTACCCAAAAGTGAGTAGAGAAAACACTGAACGTAATATGCATGTATACAAAAATTTAACCAAATCTTTAGAGCCGTTTCTGAAATACGGAGAATATATATATACAAGAATTGCACTGTAGAAGCGGGAATAAAAAAATGTTATTTTTTGTGTAAAATCGCGTTTTTTCGCGAATTACACCTATATAGATGAACTTAAAAGGCAAAACTTTATCTGAATACAAAATTTGATCGAAATCGTTAGAGCCGTTTCCAAGTTGCGCGGAATAAATACATATATACACACAAGAATTGCTCGTTTAAATGTATAAGATTTGTAGAAGAATGATTAGAGAAAGATGTGAATGTATCACCTAATAGTGAAAGGAGAAAACAGTGTGAATGTAATAGCATTTTTATTTAAAATATACAGAACATGGCATGACTAATTTTAAAATTGGGGATAAAAGTGTTTTTTTTTTTTTTGGTGCAAAATCACGTTTTTTACGGAAAATTGTTTATAGAAGGGTGAGTAGAGAATGAGATGTAAATGTGATACCTAAAACTAAGTAGAAAAACCACTGTGAATGTAATATGCAGCATCTCTATTTCAAACATACAGAAAATTGCATGACTTATTTGTAGAAGAGTGAGTAGAGAAAGAGGTGTGAATGTATCACCTAATAGTGAGAGGAGAGAACAGTGTGAATGTAATAGCACTTCTGTTTCAAACATACAGAACATGGTTTGACTTATTTTAAAAGTGGAGACAAAAGTGTTTTTCGGAGCAAAATCACACATTTTATGGAAAATTGTTTACAGAAGACTGAGTAGAGAAAGAGATGTGAATGTTTTACCCAAAAGTGAGTAGAGAAAACACTGAATGTAATATGCATGTATACAAAAGTAAATAAATAAATATATATATATATATATATATATACATACAAGAAGTGCTCGTTTAAATATATAAGATAATGACAATTTTTACCCCACGGCACCGGAAAGGTTAGATCTTCTTCACTAGTGCGTTGTTTTATAACACCAATGTGCTCATATCCTAGTACATAGACTATATCTATTCTAGTACATCTGGTGTTTTACGAATTGAGATTAGGTGTTTTATGACCTATGCCCATCTCAAGGAATAATATATTTAGTGGTGAATTATTGCAAATGGCATATAAGGTACGTACAAATTTCCTTTCTTTATTTCTTAGTATACATACGTATTGTGATATTCAATACGTAACATCGCCTTTAGCTTCTCTTACACTGGACTGATTAATTTTCAGAACTTTGAGAACATTATCCAACGATTCAAACTAGAAATAGTCTTTGGAAATAATCTGTATTCAAGCAAAAAATATTGAAAAAAGGCTTATATGGACGCTAGTTTCTTTAAACACTTCCATCAACTTGCAGTCTTGGAGGCTTCAATAATGGAATATACATCTTAATTGCTTCGGCATCTGTCTTCGGGAGATTCTTTTTAAAGCTGGTGTCCTTTTTCCACTCTTGCTTGCATTGCCGTTATCATGCTTTTCTTCCATGTTAACTTTGGTTGCTCTCTTTTCTTCTTTCTGGTTGGTTCTCACTGATATAGTTGTTTCGGCCATCGTTCACATTTTATTCGTAATAACTGTCCTAACCATTATAATTCCTTCTTCTCAATGCTTTAAATTATGTTTTCTTCTGCTTCCATTATGTTTTTAATTTTCTTATTTGTGATATGTTATAATTTTGACTTTTTGGCACTTCTCCGTAAATAATACATTTCTGCAGCTATTGGTCTATTCCCGCAGTAATTGTCCATACCTCACGTACATATATTGCAACAGATTCCTTCAGTACACATATATACAGAACAATTATACCCTTGCACTAGTAATGCAAAATTTTTACTCAAACCTACAATATATTGCATCTAACCAATAAAATATGGACATCGTAAAGAAATGAACAAAGTTAAACAAACAACTTCACTGTCAAAGATCCAATGAGTAAGTTTGGTACTCCCTTTATATTTTAGGTGATGCCTAGATGAAAATGTCCCAGCCCCCCAACTCTATATCCATTTTATGCATGTTTCATGACTCCATGTTTTGTATTTTTACGTTGCATTAGAACATTCAAATGTCAGATGCCCATAAATGAGGAGTAGTCCAATAATCTTACAATTTTAGTGTCCTTCAAGAAGTAGAATCATCAAATATAACTAGCAACCAGTGTATAAAAGAAACATGGATATATTAGTGAAAAGACAGAGAAAATAACAGCTACGACTATTCAAAATCATATTAGCACTTTAAACAAGGGTCATGGGATTTTACATGCCCGTGTTTAAAATTGTTAATGCTTGTGTTTTCATTTTCATTTACGGTTTCTTTTCGGAAATATATTAACATAAAACGCTCCCTATAGAATACAGTGTCGTAACATTGTTGTGATGGTGGATTTTACTGCTTATGAAATCATATAAAAAGGAACAAAAAGTACTTTATTTTTTTTTTTTTTCCCTGCTTCTTCATAAAACCACAGTAGCCTCTTGTAGAATTGCTCAGTCATGCTCACTTTAGGAACAGGCAAGTTTTGTGCATGATCAATCTCGAGCAATAAGTTATTTATGTTTTCAGGTTTTGCTGATCTCAAATACTTCATTTACTATGCTCTACAACCTTAATCTTGTGTGGTTGGTACATTTCTTACGAGAATCATTTGCGTTGACACTCAGTATTAGTTATTAGTTATCAGGTATTAGTTCTTGGCTTTGAAAATTAATGCGCACCTTTCTCTCTAAGTAACTTCTAAATAACACAATAGCCTTTGTACTTCAGCACAATAACCGTTGTACTTCATTTAGAGTGCCGTATTAGTTTCAGGGAGAAAATAATTTTCGATGGACTTTAACAATTAGGCAGGTCAGGGTTATCAAAGTATTTCTTTCAGATTTCCCTGGCAATAATGTGGTGGTTTGGCGGGAAACTGATACCGGTGAAATCAGGCAATCTCCTATACTTCCGTTGCTACCTTATGCGGTCTGTTACGCCGTTCATTTCTAGTATCTTCTACTGTACCATCTCCAGCACTTAAAGGTTTCTGAATGGTTTAAGTGACTCTCGGTGACCTGTAAAAATTGGTTACACAGAACGCATACTGTTTTTGTTACTCTTTATATGATAAATATAGTAGCAGCTACACACCCAACTAGACATAGTTTCATTAGATATACTAATAATATTTAGATATTTGTCTTTTCACTGAAACTTAAGATCAATGTATATTATGTGTTCCTTTCACCATTTAGTCCAAAATCTTTAACAGATCTCTTCTTGGGCTCTTGTGTTTATTCTTACAAGATTTCTTACTGGCATTAAATTTCATGGAACTGACTTTCTTATAGATTTTGGGGAAACAATATTTTTCAGAATTTTGTTCTTCTTCTTCTTTACAATCTCTTTCTTCCACTTTGCTTTCTGAATTTTACCTTACGTTCCATTCCAGTACTCTCCGTACTGGATTTGTTTCAGTCACTTGGCATACTGTTTTAAAATTTCTATTAGTTTACAATGTGGTGTTACCAAAATTAGATTTCCGTTAGAGATAACCCGTCGTTAATAAATAAGTTTCAGCACAGCGCACTTGAAACACGTTCGAGCGATGTGGAAATTGTTTGTCTACTGTCCATACCGCCTTTAGCTATCTTTGGAACAACAACTTGACGCAGCACGGCAGTCAAGCGTTTCCAGAGGGTGTTGTGTTTATCGGAGAGTAATGATAATATTTCTTCAACAGATGGGCATTTTACTATGGATTAATATTTGCAGGAAACGTAGAAGAACTTAATGTACTAAAGTTGTAATTCCAGCGAATGCCTAAATTGTTTCTGATTAAGAATTTTACAGCATGTATATTTAATGAGATTTTATTCCTTTAATTTTCTCATTTCTATACTCGTTTCTACCTTCAAACGGTTATTTCAACTGGTTTGGCTTAAAGTAAAACTGATGATAGTAACTTGTGACCTGTAAAATATTCGACTTAGATGTTAAAGCAATTATTAGCATATGCAAAAAAGCAATAGGAATGGTTCACATGGATGGGGAAATATCTGGAGAAGTTATAATGGAGATACGACTAAAACAAGGAAATAGTTTAAACCCATTACTATTCATTATGTTTCTGGATGAAATAGCTAAATTATGCAAAAGAACAACAACAAATAAGAGGGAAATGTGGAGATTGAGACCAGTCTTTCTGTAAATGATGTAGTTGTTGTTGTTGTTGTAGTGTTTAACGCCCGCTTTTACTACTACGGCACCGCAGGCGGTGACATTGATGACACATGGAATGAAGATGGAGCACCGGTGGAATGAGATGGCGGGGGAAACCGGAGCACCCGGAGAAAACCCTCCCTGACGCCACTTCGTCCACCACGAATACCACATGCGGGTCCCTGGGATCGAACCCGGGCCGCCTAGGTGGTAGGCGAGTGCGCTAACCGCTCGGCCACGGCTGTAAATGATGTAGACGATGCAGTACTTTTTGCAGATACACCAGAGAGACTTCAACAGGCAATAGAAGAATGGTACGAAGAACTGAAAAGTAAAGGAATGTTACTGAATATTGTGGAAAGCAAGATAATGTGGGCATCAAAACAAGGTAGAAAGGGTAACAGAGGCCGTATTACATGTAATGGTAAAATATTGGAGAACAAAAATTTATGGATGCCTAAGCACAATAATAACCAGTGACGGAAAAATCGAACAAGAGGTTCAAAATGGAATTATTTTGGTGTGGATAATACAATTGTAAGAAAACAAGAGATCAGTAGCAAACAAAATTACACATTTGCAATTCAGTAGTGGTACAAATAACACTATAATATGCACTGTAGAGCTTGGCACTGCAACAGGAACATTTAAATAAATTCACTGCAATAAAAATGAAGTACATGAGAAGGTGGGCCGGACAAGAAGGGATAGAATACGGTATGAGGGGATAAGAGAAAAGGTTGAGCAAACGAAAACAATGTTGAGAGTCGTAGAGGAATGTCAGCTCAAATGGTGCGGACACGTAAGAAGAATAAGGATAGGAAGACAAAGCAGGTCCTTAAGATGCGAGTAGAAGGAAGAAATGAGCAAGGAAGAACTCGCTTAACGTGGAACGATGGGACAGAACGAAAGTATGGGAAGGCAATGGCGGAAATTAGGAGGATGGCGAGGATAGAACTGGTTGAGTGAAGTGGATTGACCGAGGAGACACCCCACGCTTGAGAAGGGATTAAGCGAGTAGAAGAAGAAGAGTTACAGGTAATGTATAAATGGAACAATGTAGGTTAGTTGTGTGGTTTTATCCACCATAGTATAACAGAGCATAGCACTAAAGCTTTTACATGAACTAAAATATGTAATAATTTATTTTAAACTACACCTTCGTTACTGCTGTAGACCTATTCGTGTTGCTCTGTCGTTTGCATCTCGCTAAGCGCTGTATGTCTATTGCAGTAAACAACAGGATAAAACAACGGCCACATTATAATAAAACTGTAAATGTGAATATTGTAACGCATTAATAATAGATTGTTGTTAGCACCTCTGGCGTTAGTTGGACGGGTCGTTTGCATTATAGGTTTCTAATTAAAAGGGGGAAACCCAACTCTAAATTCATGCTCAACTGCGCAGGCATGAAAAAACACCAGGAGTATCTCATAGCGACGACATTAATTAAGAAACTTTTCCCAGTTTTGCTTCAGACTCCTCTGGTAATTACAACTGAAATTAAACGATAACACACAACCGAACACCACCTGTGTCATTAACCAGTTGGGCTAGGGAAAGCATTCATGCTGAATTGCTGTGTTTTAATTTGGTGTCAATGCTTTCATTAGACGGACTGTTGACTGAAGGTAGCAGTGGTTGTTGATACCTGCACTAAATTTGGTATGGAATTCACAGTAATGAAATGTTTCAACCTAACGCTATGCGTTACAAAGCCCATATCATCCACAACTTCAGAAGTGAACATGTTGGCCTTCTTAACATTCTTCTTCCAACTTTTTCCATCTTTTGCTATGCTTAAATTTGTTACTTTCACTTTCTTTAAGTCTTGCATCACATCATCTTACCATCTTAGTTTTGGTCTGCCAGGTGCTCTTCCTCCTATAGGTTTCCAACTAAGCTATACTCACCCATCCTTAACACGTGACCAAACCAACCCAGTTGTATAGTTTACTATATATTTTGATTCTTATTAGTTTAATTAGTTAATTGTTTGTTTTCATTCTCCAGTTCTTATCTGCCCCTCTTTTTGGTTCAATAATACTCCTTAATATTTTTCTTTCAAAGATTAACAGTTTGTATTATCCTTTTCTTAATAGCCAAATTTCACAGGCGTGTGTGATAAACGGTTTATGCAATCTCATTTTTTATTATTTGGATATTAATTTACTTTTAAATAAATATTTATTGACAAAATGTGCGCCACTGTCGTAGAAAAGTATTTCTTTAATTTCTTCTTCCAGTGTATTACTTCCATTTATTTTGATACCAAGGTAATTTAATGCCAAAACTGCTTCTATTTGCATGCCATTGATTTGTACATTTTCTAAATTTCTAATGTGATTACTGCATTTAAAATATTTGGTTTTATTGCGAAATGGTTTAGATTCTTCTTTCAATTTTACGAGCATAATGTTTCAAACAAAGCTTGTTTTTTTACTTCTTACAGTTCATTTATCACAGCCTCCTATGCCTTTAATGCCCAAGAATTGAATTTAAATGCATAGAGGTTGCTCCAAGAGACTTTCATGTTTAGAGATCTATAAAGTTCTCTTGTTTTCTGTTGTTCGCATGGATAGCCCAGATTCATACTGAACTGTGAAAAATTAAAAGGCTTAAAAATTATTTTATAACATTTGAGCAATATGACTCACCAGTGCTTTGCATTCAGTGAGCAATTATTTACAGCAGCTATATCCGACATTTGTGGGTTTATGTCCTTTCACTTTATGCGGCCGGTGTTACTCTTTTAATACCCAAATGTGTTGGAGTGCGGTTTGGTTATATGTACCTTGTTTTTAATGTACGACAGTACTTCCAAATGTTATGTGATAAGCTCCTGCTCATTAGAGACTTCTTTGGTACTACTTACGTTTAAGAAGTCTATCAATATTTGCCGCAGAAGTCGAAGTGTACAGACTTGAATATTCCACCAAGTGATCGTCCTGCAACATATTGCGATGCAGACTTTTAATATATTTCAATTTGAAGGAACTCTGTTCCCAAATATATGTAGAACTATACTCAGTCTTCTGCACACTATCCTTGCATATTTCTCTATTTACTAAATTTTAATCGACATAAGCATTTTCCGAAAGTATCGTATCGCTAATTTTCTTGTAGGTGTAAGGGGCATATGGAAATACAATAGACTTTAAGTGATATTCAAATCTTTTAAGAGCTGATTGCAATGCGATGCTTCTGAAATTCTGTTCTGTTTGCAAGGTCAAGAGATAAAAAACAAATAGGATGTTCCTATTTGAGAAAATTTTAAGTATTGACAAATTCAAACAAATAATAAAGAATATGTCGTAAATGGTTAACTCAAAAGAAAAAAGAAGTATTTGGTATAAATAGCGTTCTAACGAGATCCATATTTTGTATTTAGTAAATTTTTGTCTTTCTCTTACTGTTTACCATTTATGCAAAAATCATCCAATAAAGAGGTCTTTTGAGGACGTTCTCAGAAAATTCAAGGCATAACTTAGAAACTGCCATGTAATCGCCGGTTTGTATCCATCATTAATTACTGACTGGTTGTGAGTTCTGCACGCCATAAGCAAGAGCACATTCACCCTCCGACTGAAGGAGTGGGGTGGCAAATATCAGTTAATTACGTAAGCTTCTACAAAGAGACAAGGTTGGACATGGCCGATTTACAGACTCATTTCCTTGATGACGTCTTGAACAGGTCTGATGGAGGTTATGATCCATTATGTACAGGATTTCTTTCCCGTACATTTGCTACCCAAAATATTGTGACAATTTGACAATTTCAGTTACTTTGTCTTGTCACTTTAGTAATTTCTCTATTGGTAAGCAGGGAAAGTATTGTAATCCACCCAAAAATTCGATGTTGAGATTTCACCGGCAATATACGTTTTGAGACCCCCTGAATCCAAAAAAAAAAAAAAAAAAAAAAAAAAAAAATTTAGAAAAAGGTCCGTGTGTGTGTGTGTCAGTCTGGACAGCATAACTCAAAAACGAAAAGTCGACTAAAAACCAAAGTTGGTATTTAAGTTTAATATCTTTCAACGATGCGACACGAAATTTTGAAGAAAATAGCCCCACGCTAATTTTCCATGGAAAATTTTTCGAAAATTTTGATTTTCTTGAAAATGGCTCTAACGATTTTGATTAAAATGTCATATGTTTAAGATATTTTTATGGCAAATGAAATGCATATCTTGGATTTTCTAGCTATAGCCCCTGTAGTCGTATTTACTCTGGACGACTTTTGCATAACTGGTAAACCGTTAGAGATAGACCAAATCATACAATACAAAAATGTAGATCTTGCTAAAATACACAACTTCTGACTCAATGAATTTTCTTGTAAGGTTAACCATTTCGGAGATATTCCTTATTATGTGTGTGGGTTTTGGAAAACTAGAAACTTTCGTGAAATGAACCATCGTTGTTCATTTTTATATGGTAAGTGTGCAAAGAGAAGAGAATCTCAAAGCTTCAAAAGATGTCACTATCGCTCAAAGCCTTCTGTATTCTAACTTTCCCCTTGCACCTACAAGGAAATAAGCAATAAGATAATTTGTACAATTATCTCAACTAAGACGAAGAAGATATAAGAATAAGAATTTGTACAAATAGTTTGTACAAGAGTAGAGAAAGTCATGTGAGTGCAGCACATAAGATTTTTTTTCTCTAAAACTGGACCACAAACATACAGTCCTCTTTTGTCGTTAAAACAATTTCCAACTCGTCGTGACCTTCAATCTCACAGCTCTTCTGTCTTATCGTAACCTTGACACATACTTCACAGTATCACAGTTCTACTCTCTCTGTCTCACAAACTACTTCCGACAATCACACTCAATAAAAGTGATTTACACAACAAACAACTCCAACGTGACGATTAAATGTCCAATACTGTTTCTGTTGACACACTCACATTTCTCTCAACGATGACTATACACAGGAAAGGCCTGTTTTCTTTTACTTTAGTTGGTTACTGTTCTTTTATTTTTCTTTGGTGAAATTTTATGTACCGTTTTTAAATACATTTGTATTTGTTTTGAAACGCTAGGAAATATTGAATTAAACCGTTATTAAAAATACACACATACACTCTGCTAACACCTGTCTCATTCAATTCTCTTGACTCCATCAGAAAAACTGACTGCTTTTACTGTCTCAATAAAATTTCTTTGCATCGACGGTTTTTCTGAAAACTCAACTTTTCTCGAACTTCTCATATACAATCCGGCAGCCAAAAATCTATAGAACAGTCTGAAAACGCTTTGTTCTGTCACGCTCATTGTCGTCGGTCACGTGTTCTCAAGCATTCCAGCATTCGAGAACAGGGCGTACAGGTTCTCCTGTACGCTATGTTTATCTGCACAGCACCTAGCCGCTTATTGCGACTTTATCTGAGCAGTATAGAAGGTGGTGCAAATTTTTTCGAAGCTTTTGTATCTGTGGGCAATGGTTTCTTCCTGCATACCTAAGTTTAGATGCAGGAAGAGGGCAGGAATAGATGTTGGGGTAAGTATGTGTTAGTTGATGGGAGTGGCATTATCATTACCCAAGGACGTCCTTAGGAAGGCGGTAACTTTTCCTTCTACGAGGTGCTCTCTGGTCGTATTGACCTAGTGTCCGTACCAGTTGATTGGTGTGGGAACTCAGTTTGGTGTGCATGGTTCGGGATCGCTCCCTCACCAAGTCCATGATGTAGGGTAGTTCGGAGTGGTTGTGAAGGGTGTAAGACGGGAATCTACTCCCGGTATCATATATTGTTCTTAACACCCTATTCTGAACTGTCTGCAGTTTGCATATGGTGGAGGGTGCCGCTGATCCCCATGCTTCGCAGCCGTACAAGATCAATGGCGGGATGATTGCCCAGTAAATGCATAGTTTTAGGTAAGTGGGCGTGGTGGAACGGAGGATAGGGTAGAGCTGTCTGAGTGCTGCGTGGCCAAGTCCGGCGTTTGCGCGGACGTGCGAAGCGCACGTTAGTCCGCGGTCGAGGAGAACGCCTAAGTATTTGGCGGAAGTTACCCATGGGATATTTCTCCGCCTGAGCCGAAGTGACCGTTCCGGCCACCAATGGCGAATCTTACCAAGGAGGAGAACGGAGCTTTTCCCCGGACTAATAGCCATTCTCACTCCAACGGCCGACGGCGTCGAGTTGCCGTTGAAGGGGAGGGAGCCAATATCTCACATTCTTGTTTTGTGCCATGATGAGGACATCGTCCGCATACTGGCATGTCGCAGTATGCTGTTCCGTGGTGAAGTCGGAGATGTATGCTGCGAAGAGTAGCGGGGAGAGTACACTGCCCTCTGGGACTCCTGGCGCTATATCTCTTAGTGTGGACAGTCTTCTTTCCATTTTCACTCTGAAAGTGCGGTCCTGAAGGAAGCTGCTAATCAGTGTGAGATGTGGAGGAGGGATATTTGTCTGCTTAAATTTGTACAGTAGGCCTGGTGCCAAGTTGTGGCGATTGCCTTTTCCACGTCCAGCAGAACTGCTATGATCTTGAAGTTTTCCTGGAAACCCAGGGCAACCTTCTCGGCCACACGCAGCAATTGCATCGTCGTGGAGTGACCCCGACGAAAACCAAACTGGTGAGCCGGTAGGAGTTGCCTATCCTCAAAAAGGAGGCGTTAGGCGGGCGAGCAGCAACCGCTCAAACACTTTTGAGACGATTGGGAGAATGGTGAGCAATTGTGCGAGCTAGCTAACCAGAGTTTCTTTGAAGCGTGCAGCCGTCCAATGATTTGAGATATTTTTACCTTGAACGTCTCTCAGGTGGCCAGCGCCAGCTTGTGTCACACTGTGTGAAATATTCTCAGTGTTAGCGGATATTTAGACCTACCTATTTCCAAATAACTGCCTATCAAAACTCTTAAAGTGTTTGCAGCCTTCAAGTGAATTTTCCAATGGCGTATGAGTTCCATGTCAAGCCAGTTTTTGATAGTCTACTTTAATGTTCCTATTGGTAGTTCCAGCAAAGATTTAGCACATCAGCGTTTCTCATTTACCTTCTCGTTGTTCAAGCTCGCTTCTATTCTGAACCCATTTCAGTTTACCTCTGTACCACGAGGTCCTCGCGGCATTCCAGAACAAGAATTGGCTTAGGTTCTTAGAGGTTTAGGTGTCGCTTTACTTTCATGAAATAATACTATACTATAGGTGTTTAGTCCTTCTTAGTAATTTCCGTTATAATAACAAGAATAGAGCTGCATTCTGTAACTTTTTAGGAATACTTTAAGGTATTAGTTTTCGTGCTGTAATATTGCAAAGTTAAAGTTCAGAAGCAGGTTAAGTCCAAAATTATGTCAGAAAAGAAATTGACAGTATCATGATCTATTTAATAATACCACTATTGAATCTGCGTTTACGAGCTGCCATTTATTCGCTGTTCATTTTGACAACACCAAAATGTATAAAACAACACGATAACAACTTATGCATTTAATAATAGGAAAATATCATGACTAATAAAAATAGCAAAGTGGAACGTAAAGGGTCCATTTAATCAAATTGTTAATTATTTTCCACAAAACGACAGCTATGAAGATACTATGAAACACGTGTAGCTAATTTAAACATTGTCAATTTCAATATTTTCTGCTTACATACAGCTTGCATTTTGCTCCGTGGAATTTCCCGGGTTTGCAATTATAAATTTCTGAATAATGGATGTAAAAATGGAATAAACATTAATGCATCTGCACTGCTGTAAAGGAACGCCCTGTTAAATTAACCGGAATTTTAATTAAAATGTAAAATCCAGCTGAAACATCAAGCTTCGCTCTGTTATTTTAGTGTGTAACGTATAATTTGTTTCTCTGTTTTCGTTTAAAACTGAATGAATATGTTGTAGCATTTTAAGTACGCTCTTTTAAAAGTCCACAGCTAAAAGTTGTTGCATATAATTGAAAAATTGCAATAGCTGAGTAGTAAATGAAACGGTTGTTTGAAAATTGGCACATGTTTTAGGAAAACAACTTTTGTTAAGTTCATGATTTCCACAGGCAAATGCAACAATTATTATGAGGGCGACGCCTATGTAGCTCAGTGCGCTGATTACCATAGTGAAAATCGTTCTTTACTATCACCTGGCCTTTTCTCTGGAGATACAATTTTATCTGTGCAAGATTTTTATTCTTTACCTTATCATCACTGCATAAAGAAGGGGGTATAAAATGTTGGTCCATGTAATGTAGAGTTATAGTTGCGTCAGTCAGTAACTGGAGAGATCACTCAGTGTCAATTACTGAAGTGTGCGTGAACATCCTAATGTGAATAATATTGCTAGTGCGTGTTCGAGCAGTTTTTCTGCTCACTATGTCTACGAAGTGCATTAATTCATTGAACCTCAGATTCGTGAGTGGATGTAAGATGTTACCTCTGAAATGTTGTTGACTGACACTGAAAAAGTAGTTTGGCGTGTATTGAAAAATGTACGGAAAGAGTTTGTTGGAAAGCGTTAGGTCTGAGAATCACAGGGACAGAACACATATGGACTGTTACAAGGCTATGGGGTGTAACATATTCTTGAAATTACATCCACTTCATTTGTATTCTTTTCTGCCTAATCATGGAGATACCAGTGATGAACATGATGGGAAATTTCATCAAGATATAACTGCCATGCGAAGATGATATACGAGAAGATGATCACCAAAAATGCTGGCGGATTACTGCAAGACACCCCTAAAAGAAGATTCACCATACATCCACAACCGGAAAGTTTCTAGGAACATTTTCTAAATTGCATGCTCGTATTCATTATAACTATTTTGGGAGCTAGTTTCGTAGTATAAAAATAACGTTATTACATTATCTGTATTTTATTCAGCAAGAGGCTGCTCATCTACTGAAATAGAGTTCACTTCAACTGCCTCTAATGTTGCCGGGTTTTTTTTTTTTTTTATGGACTGAAAGTGCATCGCTACTTGAAATAGAGTCCACGTGGCTCATGTGGCATATCCTTTCAACAAAAGTTGGTACGTGATGGGACTTTTATAATTTCATTTAATAATCATCATATGTGAATTGTAAACAACACCTACTTAAATCTGGCAGCAAAACAAAAAGTTCAAATTTGCTGCACCGTGTAATTTTTTAGAATGCATTTTTCTAAAATTATACTCGTATTAAATTTATTTATATCCGACAGCCAAATTCTACTGTTTTCATAGTTAATTGCCCTGTAGTCGGCTAAATTTGTTCCAATAGTCTATTATGCGTATATCATTTAAAAATACAGTGTTCACGCTAAAGTTAATTTTACCTTAGAACATTTTTGACCTTAGAGGTCGATCGGTTTTGAGTGTTTTTGTTTTTTCGATGAAGTGCCACATTAGGTAAAAATTTGTAATTGTTACAGTGAATTCAACAGAGGTCGGTCTTTTAGTGGCGAATTTGTGAATCACCCCCAAGAACCGCTGTTACTGATGATTGAGAAAGGTTGAGTAATATTAATTACTCGACATTGGGTTTTGGTATGAGTCAGATTTTACATGAATAGTTAGATGCGGGAAAAGTTTGTTGTCAATGCTTTCCACATAAACCGACTCCCAATAAAGGACAGCATCGTAATGATTCGTGGAGAAAAATATGGAATGTTTCCAGGCTTCACTTTAAACTTGATTTGGATTACTGTTACTCGTCATACATTCTGAGTTTGTTGTTAGGCTTCTGAAAGAAGAGACTGATTCGCGCAACGGATACTCGGAACTGAACCAAAGCCAATACTAGTTCGACAAATTTGCAGCGATAGTAGGGAGGTAGTTGCTAGTTTTTTTGTTTATTAAAACGCTCATCTTGCAACTAAACTATTATAAAATAGACATACAATTACTGTCAATTGTACATAAATGTCTGTTTGCCGCAACATTTTGAAAACGTTCGTGAGAAACGCCCCAAAGAAAATATAATTTTAGATTATTACAGTTATAAACTTAATGAATAAGCTTGTCTAGAAATCATAATGAAAGGGTTAAAATTCCTTATTAACTTTATTCACTTAACAGTACCTTTAAAAGAAAATTTTAAATCCTAAATAAAGAATAAGAAATTTAATGGCGAAGGCAAAGACCTTTTTCATGCTAAATACATTAACTTAGCAAAACAAACAGCTGTATGATTTAAAGGTGGCACCATGGATTCTCCACCATGCAGTTCCAATTTTACACCTTCTGGATGATTTTTGAATAATTGGGAAACCGGAAGAGATAGACCAAATCTCTCTGCTCAAAAACTGTGCATCTCTTGAAAACACACTTCCATGTAATTTTTTTTTTTTTTTTTTTTTTTTTTTTTTTTTTTTGAAGTAGCCGATATTTATTCCCTGGTATTGCAAGGAGAATGGAATTATAGTGACCAGTTCTTACAAGATTCAACCATCTAGTATTTCCATTCCCATTGTATCTACAACGAAATAAGTTATAAACCCATCTCTAGAAACGTCTATCTGGATAAACATGAAGCACATAGATGAATAAACGTTTTAAACAAAGTTTGTATAAGAGTGAGCAGAGAAAGTCACGAGAGTGCACATGATAGACTTTTTTCTTGGCTCATTGAGTGTTACCACCAGAGTCGAATTCGGGTCCTGGATTCATTTGAATATATCACATTAATCGCAATAAAAATATTCGGCCATTTTGACCTTGAATTTTCGTGGTTTAATCCTGATTGGCAAGGTAAATGCCAGAATTCTTCGTGTTCAACCATCAGTTTCCCTTCTCTGATTTTCTATTATTTCACTTCCCCATTCTTGTTTCAGATGGATCCAGGGGTTGTGCGCACACGGCCGTTATCGCACCGAGCGGAGCTTTCTTGTTGGAATGTTCTTGTCGGCACTGTAATGACAATCTTCTTTGAACCACCTTTGGTGGGTGTAATGTTCCACAGTTCCGCCAGAGGAAGGCCTCTCTGAGCAGATGTGATGTGATGACCGGGTATTTAGCTTTGGAATCCTGAGGGCCTCTGTGCGTTTCTGTTGCCCGCCGTGTCTGAGGTCTACAGCGGTTCCGTCACCTCAGTCACTCATCCTGCGAGTGGTGAGCAAAAAAAAAAAAAAAAAACTTTGGATCCAGTGCGAAATGCTCTCTCTCGGATCCCTGACCATACCATTGACCCAGAAGACCTCCAAACGTGTATTTATAGTGAAAATTATACAGAGAATTTCGCTTAGGCTGCAAAACTTCTCTATGTACTATGGATAAGCGCAATATGCGGTAAAAAGGAAATAAGGGAAAATAAATTTCGTACACCACTTTCTCTTATTGGTTTACAGAAAAACTGTATTAAAACCAGCATTAAAAAAGACCTACGTTTAATTGGTAACAACATAATCGGTAACACGTAAATTTAACGGCACCAGTTGTCCGTATAGGTCAAAGCGGCTGTACAGGTGAACTAATTCAGTATTCCTTAATGCAGTGACGGACAGAATAGTGTGTGCTCCGAATTCACTGTGCACGCAACCCCCTAACATTCTGCTGGTTGGAGAAGTTGAACCTCATCGCTTCTTAAACTGTTCACAGTGGCGGATTAATACAGTTAAGGATCAGCGCTTTTGTTTCAAACAGAAAAGCGGTTGTCATACTCTTATTATGTGAAATAAGAGTTACACTGCTCGCCTACCACCTAGGTGACCCGGGTTCGATCCCAGGGACCCGAATGTGGTATTCGTGGTGGACGAAGCGGCGTTTGGGCGGGTTTTCTCCGGGTTCTCCGGTTTCCCCCGCCACTCATTCCACCAATTGCTCCATTATCATCTTTCCAATA
Source organism: Tenodera sinensis (assembly GCA_030765045.1). Taxonomy (NCBI): domain Eukaryota; kingdom Metazoa; phylum Arthropoda; class Insecta; order Mantodea; family Mantidae; genus Tenodera; species Tenodera sinensis. Next base: position 73,106,684 of record CM060966.1, on the reverse strand, counting down.
ATCTATTTCTGCATTTAATATCATCCTCTTCCTCACTCTCATACCTGATGCTTGGCTGACCACCTGCTTCCAGGTCTTCATTCTGTCCGGTCCATAGGTTTCCTCTGCTCTCCCACAGGCGTCTGACCCTAGGCACCGGCTTGTAAGTCCTAAGTGTTGTAAGTCCTACATAAGGGGAGGGTAATCAGGGAAAGAGGAAGGAAAGAAATCAGAATTGCACATTACCATCGTCCGAACATGTGAGACGTCCAGACTCTGGCGTAATATCTGTAACAGCAGTATGCAGTTACGCCGAGAGGTTGTTATCTGAAACGCGAGATATGAGTTTTGAGTTTTCTATGTTCATCAGGGCGGAAAAAAGGTTCACAGACGTCTGTGGTACAAAATATTGCTTTAACAGTATAAAAGAAGCAGCATATTCCCTGAAACCAACATACGAATGTTACCTCACACAGCTCTTTGAATTTGTATGTGCCAACTAAATCTCTGCACTTATTTTTGCTTGCTAGGTCTGTTTGTACATCTATAATTCACACTGCAAGTTAACTATTTCATTGACTACAGCTACAGTAAAAGGGTTAACGAACATTGAAATGTAATTTTCAAGATTCCTGAAATAATGGAATCTATGTGAAGTATACTCGGTTTTTAGCTCTTCAAGAATGGGACTACAACTAATTAGTTTAACCTCTGCCACAGTATGAAGTGATTTTATACATTTGAAATGAGTGTTTCATAATTTGATTTGTTGGTTAAGAGAGTTGTCACATGTCAAGATAGGTTTAATATGTTCAGATTGTAAACCTTCTAGAACTTTGGCACGCTCTAAATTTGTAATCACAACAAATAAACATAATCACCATCATCATCAACAACAACAACAATAATAATAATAATAATAATAATAATAATAATAATAATAATAATAATAATAATAATAATAATAATAATAATAATAGTAATAGTAATAATAATAATAATAATAATAATAATAATAATAATAATAATAATAATAATAATAATAATAATAATAATAATAATAATAATAATAATAATAATAATAATAATAATAATAATAATAATAATAATAATAATAATAATAATAATAATAATAATAATAATAATAATAATAATAATAATAATAATAATAATAATAATAATAATAATAATAATAATAATAATAATAATAATAATAATAATAATAATAATAATAATAATAATAATAATAATAATAATAATAATAATAATAATAATAATAATAATAATAATAATAATAATAATAATAATAATAATAATAATAATAATAATAATAATAATAATAATAATAATAATAATAATAATAATAATAATAATAATAATAATAATAATAATAATAATAATATGACAATTCCTCCAGTGATACCGGTCGCGAAACGACCTTTGGACTTCTGAAGTCAACTAAGGAAGGATGTGTGTTGCATAATTACACGGCGAAAAGTTCCTGAATCACAGGGATTCAAGAATCCGTTTTTGCCCATCTCTGCCTTAATGTAACACAAATTAGTAGCCAACAATTCGATTACTTTAATTAACACATTTCTGAGCCAAATATTTTACCAAATACTTCATTGTGAATGAGAATCAGGAACATCATACTTCAATTTTCTCTTCTGAATCTTAATCAACAACCATTTCAGGTTTGCAACACAGGCATTAGATTTGTTACAACTTAGTACAATTAGGCGTACAACAGCAATGGTAAATGACGATGTGCCTTTGATACAGAATTTAAGGGTTAGAACACAGTCGTAATTTCTGAAAAACAATGCTACTACTCCATGGAATATTACCCGATTTGAGTGATGACTTTAAACCTTAGCCCATCGTTTGAGGGAAATAAATGCACCAACAAAACACTAACAAGTAGCATAAATTTAATATTAATGCGAGCATATGTCACGACTACATCTGTGCTAAACAGTGACGTCTTTAATCGCTTACGTTGGCAGCGCTTCTAAATATCGTGCGAAAATGGACATTACGTTTCCCCTGCCTTGAACAGAACGCAACATAGTGAAACAACATAATTTGTTGTTTAATTTGAGGACGCACTTAAAAATAATATGGGCATATTTTGACCGCCTGGAGTGATAGAGCCCTTCTTTTGACAGAGATTGAATCAGAACTTTGTTCTTATGATACCAGTGTGAAATAAGTATTTGTGAAAAAGTAATACATCGTCTGTGTTATTTAAATCCATTTACACCCTTATTTGGAATGATGCACAGTTTGGATACTATTTTCCGCATCTCTGTGGCTTATATTTCTCCAATTCTCATCATTATGCTTATAATTAATGATCGAACTTCTTATCGTATGCATTGTCATCGTCATACCAACTTCGGATATTAGGCGAGAATAAGTGATACCTAAAACAAATAGGGACATAACGTACTTTTCATTCTACTGCTTCTTCTCCCGCTACCTCTTCTACAAAAGATTAAGGTTGTTGCTTACTGTAGCTTTTCCCCCCAAATTAGAGATTCTCCAGGTTCTTTATATTTTATTCCAACAAACGTATGGAGAGACATCTCTTGTCATACTTTCCTAGGTTATTTGCATCAACATCTTACCTGAATAATGAATGAATGAATGATTTATTGACTACCAAACCTTACACAGCCATTCAGGGAAGCCCTTCAGTATTGTTTTTTACCTTTACTAATTCACTAACGTTTATCCCAATTACTTCACTATAGTCTCACTTTCACCGTGTATAAAGACCCTCTAGTCCTCACTTATGGATTACCCAATTATTTTTACATTCTGTACTACGTATTGTATTCCACCCAGAGGAAGTATTGTATTCCATCCAAAAAATTGATGTCGAGGTTTCACCGGAAATACATGTTTTGAACCTCCCTGAATCCAACAATGCATTTTTCGGAAAACGTCCGTGTGTATGTGTGTGCGTGCGCGCGCGCGCGTGTGTGTGTTTGTGTGTGTGTGTGTGTCTGTAGATAACTCAAAAACGAAAAGTCGCTCAAAAACTAAAATTGGTCTTTAAGTTTAACATATTTTAAGGATGCGAGTCGAAGATTTTGAAGAAAATTCCATCACCCTAAACTACCCTTTAGATGGAACATTTTTCGAAGTTTTGATTTTCTCGAAAATGGCTCTAACGATTTTGATTAAAATCCATTATGTTTGAGATATTTGTATGACAAATGAAATGTATATTTTGAGTTTCCTGGCTATAGTCCATGTAGTCCTGTTTCCCTGGATGACTTGTGCATAACTGGTAAACCGTAAGAGATATGTCAAATCTTACTTTCCAAAAACTGTAGATCTTGCTAACGTACATCAGTTATAACCAAATAAATTGTTTGTAGAGCGAACCATTTCGGAGATATTCCTTATTATTTGTGTGACTTTTGCAAAATTTAAACTTTCGTCAAATGGAACGTCGTTATTAATTTTTGTGTGTTAGCTGTGCAAATAGAACGGAATTTGAAAGCTTTAAAAGATTTAACTGTCGCTCAAAGCCTACTGCATTCCCATATTCCCCTTGCACCTACAAGGAAATAACAACAATCTGCAAATGTTTATGTCAACTAACACGAAGAAGATACAGGAATAAGAGTTTGTAAGAATGGTTATTACAAGAACACAGAAAGTTATGTGAGTGTACACATCAGATCACAGCAGATCCCCTTCTTCCTTTCTCTCCTGCTTTCCCTGTCCCCCTCATCCTCGTTGATCCCTTAGCTATTTCATTTGAGTTTTTCTTCTTCTTCTTCTTCTTCTTCTTCTTCTTCTTCTTCTTCTTCTTCTTCTTCTTCTTCTTGTAAATGGTTTAGGCTGTGCAGCCCGTTCCGGCGAAGTCATCAGTGGAGTCTATCTTCTGCGAGGTCGGCCATCTCGTGCTCCTCTTGGGTTATATGGAAAGGTCCTCTTAGGTGTCCTTTCTTCACTCATCCTCATTAAATGTTCTGTCCATTTCTTGTTATTTGTTTTAATTTGTTTTAATTTATATATATATATATATAGTTCTTCTCTTACTAACTCATTTCGTATTCCATTTGCTCTTGTGCATACTTTCACATTCCGCAGAAACATTTCCGCTGCTTGTATTCTATTAGTATCCTTTGATTTTATTACCCAACTTTGGCTTCCATATGGCAAGGAAGGAACATAATTTAAGTTTAGAGTCTTTTCTTGTTTTCCGACCTAAAGTTCTTTTAATGGTTCCACATGTAGCCTGGAATTTATATATTTTGATTTCTCTATCTCTATCTTCTTTGTATGTAACATCGCACCTTAAATACTTAAGTGTATTACTTTTTCCACTATTTTATTTTCCAAAACAATTTTAGTTCTTATTCCATAATTATTTACCTATGAATGCCATTGCTTTTGGTTTACTTATTGATATTTTGCAGTTATATTGGCCAACACTTGGAACTTGGAACTTGAAGCCAACATTTGTAGATAGATCTCTTTCAGATTCTGCCATTAGTAAGGCATTGTCTGCAAATAACAGGGCATTTATTCTACCCTTATTTTCAATTATTATTGTTTCCTTATTTAAATGTTTTTTTCGTTCAATTGGGATGTCGTCAACATAGATATTAAACAAAATAGCTGATAAAGCACACCATTGTCACTCTCATTGCCTTATTTTGAAAAACTTGTTACTGTTTCTAGTTAGCAACGAGTCTATACACACATTAGTCTCATAGTATAAACTCTTAACAGTGTCTATTATTTGATTAGAGATACCTTTATTTTCCAGGGTATTCCATAGTAGTTATCTATTTACTCTATCAAACGTGTTTTCTAAATCTATGAATAACAGATGTGTCTCTTTATTTATTTCTCTTTTTTATTTATGATTTGTTTTATAGCAAATACTTTATCTGTACAAGATCTCCCTTTTCGGAACCCGTTCTGCTCTTCTCCTACTTTCCTTTGAATTATTTTTTGTATTCTTCTAGTTATTATTTTAGTATATATTTTATACGCCCTATTTAGAAGGGCAATACCTCTATAATTTGATGGTTTATTTCGGTCTCCTTTTTTATAAATTGGTTTGATTTCTTCTTGTCGCCATGTAGTTGGTATTCTGTGTTTTTCCCAGCACATATTAAGAGGGTGTAAAAATCTTAATTTAGAAAACATGTCAACATATTTAATTAATCCAGAGTTTATCCCGTCTGTGCTACTAGCTCTTCTATTATTTGTGTATTTTAGGGATTCTTCTAGTTCTTCCATTTAGAGTTTGTCCACGTTTAAAGTTTGATGGCTTGGTTCTTCTTCTTTTGTATCTTCATTGTATCACAGCTTCCTAAAATGTTCAGTCCATTGCTCCTCTGTAATTGATGTTTGTATATATGCTGCTTCTTTCTCAGATGTATTTAAATGTTTTATTGTTTTATATGCTGTCCATTGGCCACCATGTAAATCCTGTTCTTAATTAGATACGTATCGGTCCCAGCTGTCTTGATGGGCTTTTCTTACTCTTTTTTCACTTCTTTGCTTTTTTTATTATATGATCTTCTGTTTTCTTTTGCAGGTATTTTAGGTAGGCCTTCTTCTTTTCTTCTATAGCCGTATTAATTCCATCGTTCCATATTCTCAATACTTTCTTCTTATGGTTTTTTCTTCTTCTTCCTAATACTTCATATGCTGCTTACTTTATTGCCCATACTATGTTATTCCATTCTTCTTCAATATCCGTGCTTGTTTCGTTTTGTAGCATATATTGAGATAATCTATTTTTGTACAGATTTCGTATACTTTCATCTGGTAATAGCTGGACTTTATATGTCTCTTCATTGTGAACATTTTTCATGGTTGGTTTTTTCTAATAGTTTAATACTACATGTCAAGAGGAAGTGGTCTGTTCCAACATCAAAACCTCTATATACTCTTACTTTGGTGATCCACGGTATTAATTTTTTATTCACCAGAAAATAATTTATAATTGATTTCGAACCTCTGGCAGACCAAGTATACTTATGAATTTCTTTATTTCTAAAATAACTATTAGTTATTCGATATTCGTTAAATATTGCATACTGTCGAAGTCCTTTACCATTTTCATTTTGCAGTGTTTCTCCTTGTGTGCCAATTATATTAGCCACAGGTTGACAACCTATTCTTGCATTAAAATCACCTATCACTATATAGTAAGTTTTATTTATTTTATTTATAACGTTTTGTAAATCTTCATAAAATCTCTCTGTGCGTTCCTTCCTTCCTTATTCCAGTGTATATGCACCCATTACAGCCTTATATCGTCGTTGTATTTTAAAACGTACAATAATTATTCTTTCTGATATAAAGGTGTAACTATGTATCTTCCCTCTCCATGTAGTGTCCAGCATAATAGCTACTCCAGCTGATGCCCTTTGGTGTCTTTCTACTCCTTGATAGATTAGTAGATAATCATTTATATCTTGTGTTCCTTTCAACTTTTTCCTAGTTTCTATTAAGACCATTATGTTTTTTTTTTTTTTTTTTTTTTTTTTTTTTTTTTTTTTTTTTTTTTTTTTCCCTTTTTCATCTCATTTAATATTTCTGCTTCTATATTATTTAACTCTCTTATGTTCCAAGTGGTCAATGGCGCATTTTGATTCATTTTCCTTTTCCTCGTGCCTTGTCCATCATCCGGCTTTCGACTTCGCTTGCCAGTAATTTAATTTTCACTGACCGCCTTACGAGGGCTGTGCAGATATAGTTAGGTGGTGGAGCTGCCACCTTACAGCTTCCTAACCTGCATCAGCTTTGTATTAGGGTGCCTTTTCGTTAGGTACACCACCTTCTCTTTGGCTATGAGTCCTACCAGCCCATTTGCAGCCGCCCTATCTGGGTACAGACGCTGCTGCTGATTTTGGTTCGCCCCGAGTATTTCATTTCCTCAATACCACCTATATCTAGGAGGCGTTCCCTTATCCATGACCCAGGGAGGCACCGGATGGGGAATCAGCAACCCCACACGGGAAGTTCTGTAGCTATTCTTGAATTCACACTTTTTTTTTTTTCGTTTCCTCCCGACTATCCACTGTTGTCACCCCCCAACTTGGCTTTTTTCCCTGTTTCTTTCGCGCTCCGCGTCCTACCGTTTCCCCACCTTGCGTTTTGCTCACACTTGACTTTGACGCACTTGTCACTGGAACCACACGTGTTGCAAGATGCTGAGTAGTTATCTGTTCTAAGGCATCCTGCTAATGTTTGAACATTTCCCTTTCTTTCTTGGTGCAATGTCTGCTGCTCCTGCCTCTCCCTGTCGCTTGGTCCGTGTTTCCTCTCTGCTGCCTGGTCAACTGCATACAGCTTAAACATTTTAATGTATATCCTGTTACTTTTGTTTCTTGCTTGTCTTCACTGATTAATGAACTCCTTCATATGTGCCCTTTGTACACACGTAAAGTCGTTGTTTATGTAAATAGTTGATTTTCTCTATCTTTTTGCCTGTTTTGGTAGTTCTACAGCCGTTTGCGTGCTCGTGAACTTAATAAAAATATTTCTTTCCCTTGCTATTTTGCCGATTCTGAATGCATTGCAAACCTCCTGGCCTCTCAGATGTATTTTCAATCTGTTCACTTGTAAATGTGTTAAATCTTGATATACTCTCACTCCATATTGCTTCAACTCCTGAAATAAGTACATGATATTTTCTACCTTTGTCTTCCATTCTTTCCAGTGTTCTTTTTAACTTTTGAGTTTCCAGTTTTAATGTATGCATTTCTTTGTTTCCCCTATCGTATTTCATCTACTGTTGTCTGAGTGTGCCAGTCGCGTATCTCTTACTAAAACTGTTTCATTTATCTGCTCTTTAGGTGCCATGTCACTTGACTCCTTTTTCCCCTCGACTTCCTTCGGTGTACGTCCGGTCAGCTGCACTGCTAGAGCCCTATTCCACATCTTAAGTATATTATGAGTTTTGCTTTGGAATCCTGTTTTGAACATTCTTTCTAAGTATAATTACAGCTTCTCTTTGAAATTTCAGTTATTGCATCTATACTCAATGTATCTCTGGTACCCCATTTTTTCTGTTCTACTTGTACATATCTTTACAACATATAAAATATATTTTTTGGGATTCAATTTGAGATTGTTGACTTTTAATTTTATAACCATTAAATAATATTGCAGTATTATACTATCTTAGTATGCATTATTCTCTTTAGTTCTAAACGGTTCATCTTGACTTGTTGCCTCAAATTTATTTTTCATCGATGCCTTGTATCTACCTTGTTTAGACGTTACTTCTTAACATATGGCATGTGTTTGCCGTATTATCAATTAATGTTAATCTAGAGAAACTCTATATGTTTTCATTTTGTTCATGATAGTTTCAGTTCATAGTATGTGGATGTCAGACAACTTTAATTCAAATATTGAAACTCCATCATCGCAAATATTAAACACTTTTAAATATCCGAGTATCAGGCTTATCCTGCTATATATTTGTATTTTTCACTCATTAATGATATTTTATGAATAAATTAAACAATATGCTAAAAAGGCTATATTCTTGTTTGTTTCTGTTGTTAACTACCAGTAGTTCTGTCCTCCCCATTTCACACATCATCTTTAGTTAAACAAGGGATGTTCAACTCTGGGAAACGGTATGAATTTCTTGTCAGGATATGTAACATTGGTGTTTTGCTACCACGTCATTTCATGCTGTAATATTTAGTGCTAGGTATACATATATTGTGACATTGATACGGCGTACACACGTTGAGCTTCCTTGTGGGAAGCATCCCATAAATTTTATGTTCCTTCGCTTTCGTCACTTTAATAAGGATGCAGAGTAACTTTGAGAGTTGGCGATGCTAATTGTGAAAGTTTATATACCCAAAAAGTTTTGGTGAATAAAAGTGATAACTTGTGTTAAGTGAGGTCATAGTTAAACGTAATTAAAAGAAATAGATAACTGAAAAGTAACCGAACTGTTAATGTTGTTGTAATAGTAATTGTGGATGGGAATAAGTTGTAAACGTATACATGTTTGGTTTTTGATGCTCACTAACTGGTCCGTGTGATTATTGATCTGTGCTATTGTGGGCAAGAGCGGCACCGTTCTCCCAGAATCTAGGATGGGAATGCTCTAGGTTGAACATCGCACATTAACCACGAGACGCCCTGGTTCATTACCTCTTACTAAACAAGGCACCTTTTATTGCACAGCTGATTCGATCCTAGACTGTATGAGCAAAATATATCAACAGGAGACTACTGGGAAAATCATTGTTACTGAAACATGCAGTTAATGACCAAACGATGTTCAATTAAAGCATAATAGCTATAAAAATACATACGTATTAACAGCGTTAATACGTTATCAGCGTTATCAAGTTTAAGAGCTATTGCGCCCAATTTTCGTTTATGTGAATAAAAAAATTAAGATGTTGAAGTTTACTTTTGAGGCGTTATAGGTCTAGTAATATTATATATTTCATTATATCGAAACTGCTACTTGAAAAGTTATTTCCCTCTCTGTGGTTTATTTATCATTGTGTCCTTAGTTAAAAAAAATATCACTTTTTACCTCAGATTCTCTATAAATGCGTTAAAATAATCACATGTGTATAAAACAGGTATGCAACAACAACAATACAACAAGAATGAAACATGAAGCATATAAGGAAAGCTAAACACAATTATTATACAACTTAATAAGGAAGAACAATAGCTCTCGGCCTTCGGAATTTGCATGCTGTTTGACTCAGATTTTGCTCTCAAAGTTATTATACAGTTCTTCATTTGTTCCACTATCGCAATTATTCACCACTGTCTTTAGAGTCTTATGGAAGTATGAGTGAGAGAGTAAATGTAAGTGTGAGTTTAATAGAAATGTGTCCTAATCGCTAACTTGTCCTTGACCTTGACGAGGTTAAAAATATGATTGAAAGAGTATTAATCCCTGTTAACAAGAAGGCAGAGAAGGCCTACGTAATCATACATAACCTCTTGTGAATGGAAAGCATTAGACGATTATGCGAAGAGAATGGAATTTGAATGCCACAGAAATAGTCTTTTAGTAGCGTAACTATTGCTTTAGCTTAGCACATCCATATTGTATATACAATGAACTGTTCATATGCGAATAGTAAAAGAGTGAGTAGAAAAGTAATGTGAATGCAACACATACATTCTTTACAGAAACAAAATCTGGTTTCCTACATAAATCTAAGAGTTATTTCCAATTATTGCGAGTAATTATGTCCATATTGCCTAATTTTGACACATTTCAAACCATAGCGTTTAATGTAAATGGGCTAAGGAATCATTTTTATGAAAAACTTTAGTTTGTAATTGTAATAAGAGACAGTGAGAAGTGAAGTGGTAGCAGAAGTGAAAATCCGAAAGCATGCAGTGGAAAGCGATCTGTGCATAAAATCCCATAAACGGCCTTAAATGGCAAAAAGCAGAGAACACCAGCTGTTTAAAGGCTGCATTATACAGCTTGGCTTTGAAAGTTTCACCGTTTAACTTTTTGTGTACTGATGCAGTCAGTATTTACTGCAACTTTGTAACGTGCTGAACTGGACGAAATCTCTTGCCCACATACGAAGAGGGACAGAGATGGAGAATGGTAATGCTAAAGTTCATTCGTTCCGTGCATCACCCACAAGCTTGCATCTGAATCCAAACGGTGGGTGCACATATGTGTAAATGGTGTACCTTCAAAAAGGGATTGCAGGAAACTGCAACTTCTACAACGAACATTAATGTCACAACTGCTTGCATGGCACGACTCTGAAACCCAGTTAATCACAAAGAGAATTTGTAACCCCTTCGACCAAACAGCGCGCTTCACTTGAAGCGGAGGCTACTTTAACTACTCATGTGTGGCTCGCCTGTACCTCATACGTAGTGTTGGGTTCTCAGTTTCGGTTTATTTGGTGGGGCAGGGAAGTTGTGCATTTTGCAAATTATTCAAAGACCCGCGCTAGCTTAATGTATAGGGGTATAAGTACAGCATTAGAAAGTTAACGAGGATATAATTATGGTAGGTTATCCATCTAAATTGCCACCTATGGTCAATACCTCTGTTATACTCTATACTAATTAAAAGAGGTCAAATGTGTGTGACTCTGTGTATGTAGGGCAATTTCGAAAACTACTCAACCTATTTTGAAAATCCTTTCACCATTAAAAGCTACATTAGGGTCCAAAAGTTAAGCATAATAAAATTCGGAAAACAGAGAGTTGAAAGGGAAAACGGTGAACAAGCGTCATTAAGCGTCATCAGTGTGAGTCACCCCTTACTTGTGGTCTTTGATAGGTAAAAGGATATGTGCTTCTAAGGTCAAGTAAACCAGAGAAGCAAACTAATGCCACAGTATCAGACCCAGTGCGTGGCCCATTCGATTATATTATTTCATTGTAAACAGACGGTTGTTTCTTCGCTAAGACAGTGTCCATGCCACAAAGAAGGCAACTGGACCCTGTTTTGAAGTGTCGAATATTTTTACGTTGAGACGGTATCCCGCGCGTAATAAGATATTTACAATTTAAATAAATATTTCCATATATTACAATAAGTTTCATATAGTACAAGAATTCATTTCACCAGAATGCAAGAACAGGCAGCGATATACTGACCCCGGAAGTAATAAAACTATATAGTATATTCTTTGTAGACCTATTTTTGTGCAACGGTCATAAAACATCATACATTGTTAGCAGAGCGTCTGTTAGATTCGTGTTAGAGCGTGGGAGCAGCAGTTTCGCGCGCTTACCCAATGAGAAATCCCGAAGCAATTCAATTTGAAATATACCACATTCTAGGCAAGCAATAGAAATTCAATATTTTGGCAGGCAAGAGTAGGGAGGTTTGAAATAGTTTTAGCAGAGTGGTCTGTCTACAATCCTAAGGAGAACACGACGTACAAGTATCTTTAAGTGATAGAGTGAAAGTTTCCGTGCTACAAGACAAGCGTCAGGCTAAATTCCATCCAAGATTCATTTAGGCAATACCATCTTATGTTTATTTGACTATATACGTTCTTGGTGACGGTGAAGTGAAGCTCAGGATACCGAATTATTTGGCATATTTATTGAAAGTCGGTCTATATTTATAATGTACAGTATTCAAGTTTTAGCTGCTGAACATTGTAATAAAAGTGCAATTGTCTTTCACCTTCATTTCATTTTTATTAATACTTATTTCAATCCACTCTAAGATAACCACTCATTTGTTCCCACGACCTATTAAGCAGTCTCAAAAACAGTCGAGGCAAGAACAAGAGGACCAAGAACGAGAAGAAGAGGACTATTAATTTAACATTAAAAATCAATAAATATATAGGTGCCCTAAACTCAAACAAGATGCGACGCAACGTCTAGAAGCAGGTCAAAGGCCGCAGTCGAGGTTGTGCCAGTGTCATTTCCAGGCTTTAGCAACGGTTCCAAGATATAGTTCGTCGAATGTCTCTACATAGTCGCCCAGAGGTCACAACGCCGGAAAAGGACCGATATTTGAGCACAACAACACGGCGTCATAGGAGAATGCCTGCATAACAACTGCCTTCCGAGCCTGGAGTCTCAAGCGTTCGCACTTCGAGGCAAACTCATATCTGAGACTCAGAGCTGTCTGTCTCTGTGCCAGACGACCAGCAGTGTGTGCCATACTCACTCTGATATGCATACGGACCTGTTTATAGCGGGGTCAGTAACGTCAACATTGGACCTCGATTGAATATGGAAACATTCTGTGTACAAATGAATCCAGATCCAGTTTGAACAATGATCCCCAGTGCTAATAATTTGGAGAGAACGAGGAACCCGGTTATATACCACAAACTTCTTGGAAACACACACATTTGGTGGTGGTGGCGTACTTGTACGAGTAGGCATGGTGTTCAATGGACGTACAGATCCCTAAATCTTTGATAGTGGTACTGTGAATGCCTTAAGGTATAGAGACGAGCTACCAGAACCACATGAGTTTTCAGAGGTCCAGTTGGTTGGTACTCACTTCATCTTTATGGACGACAATGCATGTCCGCACAGAGCCTGATGGACGACTGCCTTTTTTTTAATTAATTAATTTTTTAATTTTTTTTTTTATTCCTGCATAAGAGGCAATACGCGTCCGGCACCGAACCGTGGACTACGAGTAGCATCGATCGCAGCGAATTATGTTCGCGACACCGATCATCCGAAACACGAAACAACAGTTGTTGTTGCTGCTGCTGCAGATAAATATATGCACAGTGGTACACGCAATGTTTGTTGTGTGTATACAAGTCTTACGAGGGAACATATCCAGCGCAGGACTGGCCAGCTATGTGCCCGCATATGAACCGTACAGAGCACGCCTGGGATGCTTTAGAAATATGAGCTGCAGCTCGCCATTTTCCACCAAGGACACTTCCACACCTTCGAAATACTCGTCGTGATGAATGGGAACAGCTACCTTCAGTTCTATTGAACCACCTTATAGAGAACATGCTAGGCGCTGCTAGGCCTGTGTAACCATGAGGGACCATCGTACCCCTGAACATATTAACCGCTCAACACCCTCATCGTTATTCTGGACGTGATTGTCAGGTTTTGTAGCCATATAAAATGTCTCGAGGCCAAAATTGTCTACTAGTTCTTACTCTGTTGTATTCCACATCATGTGTGATACAGTGGTAATAACGTATTACATTATGCTTAAGATTTACACTATTATAATAGTTTGGTAATAAAATATTGAATGGCAGCGCCGTGGCCGAGCGGCTAACGCGCTCGCCTACCATCTAGGTGGCCCGGGTTCGATCCCAGGGACCCGCATGTGGTATTCCTGGTGGACGAAGCGGCGTCAGGGCGGATTTTCTCCGGGTACTCCGGTTTCCCCCACCATCTCATTCCATCGGTGCTCCATCTTCATTCCATGTATCATCAGTGTCACCACCTGCGGTGCCGTAGAAGTAAAAGCGGGCGTTAAACACTACTACAACAACAACAACAAAATATTGAACTACGCTTAACTGTATGACATTAGTGTATTATTAATCTCCACTTCTCTGAATAGTATCCAAAGTATATTAAAACTTAAAAAACAAAATTTGTAGGTAAATAATCAGAAAGTAACTGTTGAGTAAACAAAGTGTATCAATATACAAGGAAACTACCAGGGAAGAACAAAGGCTGTCATAAATAACAAAATAATAGATTGAAGAATTACTCAAAACTCCTGCAATACCATAGGAAGTGGATCATCCCTGATTATTTTCTCTAAATTACGGTTGCACAAATATATTTTGGATAATAATGAGAAGCTAGCAATCCTTTGGAGTCGAAAATATTAATTTATTAATAATCTTGTTAAGGCATTGGCCACAAGGACACTGTTGGACTTTCTATCCATAAAATGCCTTATAATAATGAAGATGGGTTTTCCAATGTCAGCAGAAAAGGTATCTTGTGTTCAACTCCCCAGCAAGTGAACCGTCCAGAAGAAGAGGCTACGCTGGTCTTAAATCGTTATACCGCTAAGTCACGGAATAAAGCGAAGTACAGGAAGCACTAGAACTAGTTTACATTAGTGAAACGCAAGCCCTTGCTAAGGGAACTCTCGGCTAAACTTGAACTCAGTTATTAAAAGCCTGTGAAAACTGAGTTAAGTGACAGTTTGGACGACTGAACGAAGTCCCACTGTATTGGAGAAGAAAGCGCTTCCTAACACATTTTCATGTGAAACCTTTTTATGGCTACTATATTCACTGGACAGTAATGGATTAACACTACACATATAGTGCGTTAAATGTGCATACTTACCTTACACGAAGGCAACCGAACACTTCTTCTTACCGCTTCATGCTACAGAGGGGAAGCAACTACTTTTTAAGGATAAATTTGTTGGGCTACTATAATTTATTGCTTAGAAATGAGACTAAGACTAATTTTTGGGTATGATAATATCTTTAATATCTCTTTTCTTATTCTTGCCTATTCCACTTAAGTATGCTGTTGACCCATGTTGTCCCTCGATCCTGTATAATTCTTCCAGGTCTCTTTTTCCAAATTAAATAAATCATATACAATGTTGTACTTTTGTCTTTCAACTTGCTCGTTGAATTCATACAAAGACACAGCTTTATCATGATGGCATACAATGTTAGCCATGTATCAGACTACCATTCACGCCGCAGCCTGTCTTTTACGTTAGCCATGAACATTGAAGCCCACAATGAAGGAGCCAGGAAGCGGAATTTAATAGACCATTAAAACGCAGAATGTAACGAATTCAGAATAACAGCACCATTAACGTTCAAAGTTGTTGTTTTACGAAACACTACTATAAGATATGTTAAACATACAAACACTAGTTACCACCGTGAAAAATACTGTTATTTCCGTTTCGAGAACTCGATATAATACTCAAAATAAGAACAGATATTAGTGGAGCTAATCAGCAAGTGTAAATTCTAAACCATTTTCTAAGCATTCATTCTTGGGGATGCATATAGTTTACTTTCGATTCTGTTTCAGGTGCGTTTCTCTATGTGCCTCTGTGAGTTAGGCACTAGTCTACTGATCCCAAGGCCATGTGCTCAAATCCAAGCCGACCAACGGCTTTTAAGTGTGATATGCCAATAAAATTACTACGTCAGTGGAATGTAAAATAACTCCGGCGAGATGAAATCCAGCACACTGGCGGCACTAATATGAGCCTAGCAATCGACAACGTCGTTAGCAAACAAAATGTATGTTTTCAGTTCCTTATTTTAATTTCTTTTAACTTTAATTTCCTTTTTAAAAATACTGCATTATATGACGTTATTTTTTCTGTATATATGAGTAATTCGTAACAACTACAAACAATGCCGTTCTTGTAAATATGTATATGCCTGTAGTGTGTCATTTGTCGGCAATTACAACTGCTCTTTTTGCATCCTCATATAAATTGGATTAAAATATATGTACAATTAAGTTAAGTACACAATGAGGTATTTAACTTCTTTCAGGCCAGAACTATACCACACTGAGGAACTTTTTACGTGTGAGTATAAACCATTACTCTGAAACCATTTTAAACAAACATCACTTTTATTTCTCACATCGCAACAGATAATACTTTCAACATAAAAACGGATTTCTGCAAAACAAAAAGTACTTTCAAAATCGGCAATATGATGACTTCCAAAGCAATCAGTACATTATGTCCTCAGTTTAATTAACTTCGCTTCCCAAGATATGGGAAGTGTGAAATACCATCATTCGTAGAGTGCGAATTGCATTGTTTCTATTCTCCAAGCCTATAATCATTTAGCATGGGGAGTTGCTTCACGCTATACTTTAGCACTAATGAGAACAATATCATAAAAATTGTAATTAAATAATCATAGTTCAATTAATTAGATCATCTTTGAATCTTTGAGCTCTAGTTAGCAAGAAGTTTCATCACGATACTGAAAATATGGCAAGAACTGCAGAAGTATTCCAAGCATTTGAGCACTCCAAAACTATGTATCGTCCTCAGTCGTCCACGACTTAGGAAATAGGGTAATGCATAGAGTATACATTTAAACATAATGGAGACTAACATGTCTCTCTATTATTCCTTTGTTGAGAACACATTCATCACACCAAAGTAAAATAAAACATCTGATAGCAAATTCTTATTTTTTGTGGTTCTTAGTCGAAACTATTTTCCCACTTGGAATGCTTCTACACTTGCATTCATTCGTCTGATAATTGACAAACTTCAGTTTTTTAGTACTACGTAAGACATTGTACAAACATCTTTATAAACCTGACGCTGCAATGCATTTTTGACATTTTCTCTGGTTTTCTTAATATTTCTAAGTTTACTAGAAGCAACTTCGCCACGAAAATGTTTTTCACAGCACTGTCTTCAACCTCTCCTTTTCCAACCTCTTCTTCGCCGTTCTCTATTGCTTTCTTCTTCGTCACCAATATGTTTTATTTCCCCATCCACTTCATCGTCAATTTTTACTTTCTTTGCTTATAAAGCATTCCACGAAGGTACACATCTTTTTTTTCCCCCCTTCAGATTTCGGGTTTTCTAAGGTAAGATTAGAAAGATATCACCAGGATATTTTCAGTATCCTATTTCCACGCCTTGTGACTGACTGTTGTGTTGGTTTCAAATTAACTCCGTGAAATACTCTAACCCTCACAGGTTTGTTGAATACTTGTTTGTAGCCTTTATCACTTTCCAATATGCAAGAGGGGCCAAAAAAAAAAAAAAAAAAAAAAAGGGGGGGGGGAAGAAAATGTCAAGCTGGTTATGTGCAACTTCTGCTCTTCAACATTTCAATTTTGTGAACACGGTCCTGGTATACAGAATGAATTTTTAGTCATTGACGGATTGAATTTTTTTTTTTTTTTTTTTTTTTTTTTTTCTCCAGCTTATCCTTTGAAGCATTACGGAAGTCTCCACAAGTTATTTTTTCTCAGTTTCGATTTTTTGGACAGGGTTCATATGTCAAAGTTTTGCCTTCTTGCTTTATACTTTTATAGGCGTAGTGTATCTACTTAGAATGTATTCCGGTGCTTACGCCGTGCACAACAAAACTTATTCTTATAAACCATGGTGAAAATCTCCCACGTAAGCATCATAAGGAGAAGGGTCATTCATCGAATATATTAAGCTGTTCATTGCCACCCAACTTCTGATTCCGTCACTGATGATCTGAAATAAGCATTGGTTTTATATTCGTGATATTTTTATTTACTTCTGGTAGCTTTCTTTACTCATTAACTCGCTAGTTTCCTTCACATTTTAATGTGTTTCACGAAAGCTATATCCATATCAGGATAACACAGGGCATCGAATTTGTTGACCATGGGACCAGTACTGCAAACAAACCAATTTCAGGAGACGAGAAAGAGAACTGTGGGTAGATTGAAAAAGGAATCAATATTTTTAAAAACATTCGAGTTTAATATTAACCAAAGTAAACATTGATAATTGAGGAGCGTTTTTTCAAAACTCGATTAATGAAAAATTTTACGAAATTGAGTTATATATAGTTTCGGCATAGCGGATAGAAGAGAAAGTGTGAGCTCTTCGAGAGTTACTATGGTTCGCTCACAAGATGGCACTGGTGTCGCGGTCGCTTTATTTTAGTTCACGAATGCATGGTGAAAAAGGGTTTCATATTATCAATTAGCATTTTAAATACCTAAAATCGTAAGCACGAATATCTGAAATACTGTTTTGAAACATCGTCTTTCCTTGACACATAATATAGGATGCTATTTTACAATAATGGGTATTATAATTAATGAAGAATTCGTCCGCTTTTAGTGAGCTAGCATTGAACCTAACTTCTTCTCTTGATTTGA
This sequence comes from Tenodera sinensis, assembly GCA_030765045.1. Classification (NCBI taxonomy): domain Eukaryota; kingdom Metazoa; phylum Arthropoda; class Insecta; order Mantodea; family Mantidae; genus Tenodera; species Tenodera sinensis. The sequence continues at coordinate 73,088,381 of CM060966.1, read as the reverse complement.
CTTCATCAAATATTACAATTCCAAGACGCTTGTTTTGATCTTCTTCGTGACTGAATGTAGTAGAAATCGCATTTAGAGCATTACTATTTATACCTACCATATGTGCACTTTATCCCTTTAGATAATTTCCTTAAATGAGCTTCAGAAGGCAGGGGCAGCAATTCAGGTGTTAAGCAATGTCTATAACCTTTAGGACTTTTAATTTCAAATAGCAAGCTTTCTAATAGAAATTCATTGGTGTAACGCATCCCCTTCGAGTTCGCCTGACATTTTTAAGCATTGTACCTAGAACCAGCTTTTGTTTTTTACTTAAATAATTTAAATTGCGTTTATGTTCGCAACAATTAGTAGCGAATTTCTTTTCTACTATTTTTAATTTAGCCCTCTGTTTAGATAGCAGGATTTTAGTTCTAACTAAATTTCTATTGAGGTTTCTAATTCTTTTCTTCAGTGTAGCAATTTCATTATTGACACTTGTGTTTGTGACCTTGGAGGAATTAGAACTGTGTTCTGTGATTTCCTCATTGTTGAAGGACGGTGCGTTTGACTTAAGAACTGGTTGACTGGATCCTGCATCTGGTAATTTACTGATTGTTGAATATTGCTTTTTCAGTAATTTTTTGTCTCTGTTTTGTGGAGATTTTCGGGATTTATGCGTTGTAGTTAAGTAGCTGGGTAAATTATGATATATACAGGGAGTTGCCCCTGGCTTTAACCGCCATTTAATTCTAGGGATTTCAACTAGTTTTCCATGCACAACGAATGAATCAACTTTCACTGAGAAGTCCTCTAGAAAATGTTTGTCACAAATTCTAGATTTAACAGATAATTTAGTGTATTTCCTAGGAATAGACTTTTCTCATTTCTAAAACAGATTTTTATTTTTAGGAGGAGCATACGTATAAAATGGTGTCTGTACTTCCGAATCACATAGGCAGTTTGGCAGCATTTTGAGGCGACTGCGATCGCCACGCCACAGTTTCGGTCAGTTGCCACGGGACCACTGATCATGCAGTAAACTCGCGGGAGAGCTCACACTTTCTGTTCTATCCGCTATGGTTTCTGCATAATTTTTACTTTCTGCATCGTTCTGTGAAATCAGATTTTGCAAAATTCGATTCTTGTCCTTGGGAATATCAGCAGTTTTTTTCAAAACTCGATAGATGCACTTGCTCAGTTAAAGCAGAGGTCGATAGATGCAATTTTATGATTTTATAATCCAAAGTGTAGTAACCTCAATAATTCTATGAAACACATGTTGGCATTGACTGCCATCTCACTCTTGCGATTTTTGGAATTCTCAATCATTTCTACAAGCTTTGTACACTGCTGCTTCGTTGGAAATAACTGCGAACTCAGGTTGTGCGGTTGGATTTCACATTAATTTCCCAAGCTTTTAGTTCCATTTATATCCTGGCTTTAACTGCAGAGGTCATATCGGCGGCCTTGCCTATTGGCAATAGTGTTACTCGTTTAACAGTGGGTTTTTCGGTCTTTGAGGGTTTTTATACGTCATATTTCCAGACTCAGGGAAGGCTGAAGAAAAATTCCAATCACACTGCCAGGAATCGAACCCGGGACCCCTTGCACAGCATACAGGTGCTTCTGAGAGCTTTGTTATACTTACATGGCATTTTTATTCTTAGTTGAGGCACTGCTGTACTATGCACAATGGACAGGAGCTCAGATTGTGAAACTGTACCAGTCGTAGAATACGCTGGAGGTAGGAATTGCAAAAACAAGGAAAGGAAATCAAAATGAAAGTCAAGGAAAACTCACACTCCAGCAATTAAATGCTCACGTGGTCTCGAGTGCAGTCCACGAAATCCTAAAACTAAAGCTTCCAAAGTATCACAGGGGTGTCAGAAGTTAGATTATCTCTCCTGGATAGAAAATTTTACTTATCTGGGAATGCGCCAAAGGAAACCAGAGGAAGTGACAGAACAGGAATATTACAGAAGGGCATTACTGCTGCTATAAAGCAAGAGATTAAGAAGTACAGATGTAGAGAAAGCCACTATGGAAGAGCAAACTCAATTAGAGGATATTTACCTCCAGAACTTAATATCAGAAAAATGTGGACCAACTTCTGCAACGAAAGAAGATTAAGAAATCTACCAGTCTGCTCACTGTCAAAATATAAAAACATATTTTACAACTTCTTCAATCTTTCATTCCGTACACCACACACTGACACATGCTCAAGAGACTGATGAAGATTAAGACACAGGCAGATGTGTAAAAGAGAAACGAACTAAGAACCATGTACAGACTGCACAAGCACTAATAAAGGTGTAAGCTTACTTATTCATGTAGTTTGAAATTTCTTTGTGTGTATTCAATATGTTTATTATATAAATAAAACAAAATATATGTTATTGTGAATGTAGCAGTACTTAGTTTCCAAGTTTATATCTAATAAAGTAATCCTTATACATATTAATATGTTGGTTGTATAGTACATTATGTATTATAAAGAGGTGAAAATAAATAACAAAAATAATAAACGCATAAATAAAAAGCAACAAAAACAATAAATGACAAAAATAACGAAATTTCATGTCTTAATTTCTCGCTCACACAGAAAAGTTAATCAGCATCTATGGACTTTTGAAAAACTCCGCATTTTCAAACCCAAAAACTGCACCTGTTAAACTATGCTATTTGTTTCTTTTCACATTCAGAGACAGTATCAGGAAGGAGAATTGAATAATTAATACAGTTGCAGTGCTAACCAATTAGTATTGCCAATAAATAGAAAAAAAAAAACGTTTTTCTCAGAAACACATTTTGTGCATCTATCGAGTTTTGAAAAAACGCTCCTCAATTTATTGCAAGAGGTACGGGTAGGTTTTAAATAAATAACACAGATAGCCCACCTCTTATACTGTCGATTCTGACTTTGAGTTTCAATTTTTATTGCAGATATTAACCTGAACGAAAATGTGAATCACACAACAATATTGCTATAAATAACATAGTTGTTTATACCATACCATTTTCTTGTAAATTATTTCACAACATAACATTTGAAACGTTCAAATAGTAACGATAGCTATTAATTAGCACTTGGCGATTTTACACTGTTGTAACTGGCGTTACGACAGACTTGTAAAAGAGGCGATTGAAATTGAATTAGAGGCAAATAATTTTAACAGACTCAACGGCCTACGATTGAGCACAGCTTGGAAAGGAATACTTAAAAGAAAGCCACGATTTTGAGACGGCTGTTTACTTCATATGCAGTTCTGAATAAACACCATGAGTTAAGATGGCAATTTATTTGTTAATTATTCATTTCCTGATGATGATCATAGAGTATAGTATGGCCGAAAGATCGAACAATTTTAGATATCACACGGCTGGTAACCGAGAAGTGCTAATTAAAATTATTTCACCTTAACTGCCCACATCATCACTGCTCTCTTTGAGCAATACATCAGCTTTTGATATGTTATTAATCAGTATCTAGCTTATACTTGGATATTAGAGCATATGGCTCAGCTTAGTACTGGCAAGTTGGCCATGGTAGCTTAATGGTTAGAGCAGCTGCTCGATAGGCGGAAGATCCGTGGTTCAAATCCCGGCTATGTCATTGAATTTTTCAGTTTCTGATTCAACCTCTTAAACATTGCCCACACACGACTTGTGTGTTTAAAAACACCAGCAGTAAGGTTGTTGGCATAAATAAATAATAATTGCGTATCCTTTTACTAAAATACTAATTTCTCTTACACTGTTGCACATAAACTCAACAAATTTCATGTATATCTGTATTGGTGTCTACTACATGCACAGCCAAAAGTTTGTGTAAAACTGTTAAGTTTCATGAATAAGGTATTTTTATCCTGAGATTTTATATTATTACTGGAACGTTTTGCAAAATCTATCCAGGATACTGCTTTGAAATTTAATACACAGACTCTCAGTAATAATTTCTTTAAAATAGAACTTCATTCTAGAACGAAATCCAATAGCTTAATTAGAGCTTCAGAAAAAACATAATTTATGAAAATAATATGCTGGAAGAAATAGTGCATTGCTTTTTAGTAATAATATTCATTAGTCTCCATTTATTCAAGATACACGAATGATCGCAGGCCACATAAAAGATAAGTTATGTTTACACTCTCCTGCAAGATCCCACTATGACTGGCCCACTACCTTCAGAAAAAGGCATCTAAGGCGAAGAAAATTTAGTTTTAAGAAAACCCAACTTAAAGATTGAGGCGTGGCATACATCTAAGGGGTGCAGTATTCTACTAAATAGACATTTAAGTTCATAAGTAATATTACAATCATATAACTCTACACACCATTCTGTTCAGCGAGATGTGCAGTCTTTTTCAAAAATATAAGGATTGGATATTTTGAGACTTCACTCACCTATCCTCCCTTAACCTACACAGAGGACATAATTTCACTCGGAAACTAAGTTCGCAACTTTTTCATCAAGTAACTCCTCAATTGGTTTATTAAGCCCTGCCAGTCTGTGTGTATGCCATACTATGGTCACAATTTAGCATGAAACTCGAACTCGAGTCTACTCACACCGCAGAAATCGATGCTGTCAAAGTGCAATGGGCTTGGTCAACCCCCATCCATCCGCCGACAAACACACAGAGAGAGAGAGAGAGAGAGAGAGAGAGAGAGAGAATAATGTATTAAGCATTACAGTTTATGTATCTTAGGAGCTAGCAAGTGCATAATATATAGTTATAAGTAGTGTCTCCTCGTTTGAAGTAGTTAGTTCTTATCACATAGTGTCCTTACGGTTCTGCAAAACAAATATTTCTTAAGAATATGATAACACATAAATTATAAGTAAACACACGTGTCACAGTCCAATGCCTTTCTGTAGCTACAACAGCTTCAAGTAGTTGTTACTTTGAGTACATAATATACATAATATACTCCTATTTCTGTTAAGTATTGCAGTGCAATTTTTACTGCACCTATTAGCAAAAATTAAGCTTTAGGCACTTGGTTGGATATATATTATAGAGAACAAAATATTGCTTTTCACATATCGGGAGTCACATTCCGTTACTAAGGAAGTAAAGCAAAAGAAGTATTTAATATCTTTAAACAACTTTTACCGTTCCCGCTTTCATATGCAATTTGGGAAAACTTAGTTATAACACACACACACACACACACACACACACACACACACACCACACACACACCACACACACACACAACATACTAAGCGTTGTCGGTGTTGTTTATATACATCCAATAATACGTATCCATAATACGCGTATTACTAATAACGCAATAATAAAGATCTGTCAGTCCATAAAATAGGTTTAAAAGATATTATATTCATTATATTTGTTATTATTTATTGCAATCAAAGATAAAATATTATTTATTTAGTATTGCTAATTATGAAGCACAAATTGTTGCATAAACTGTCAGAGGTTGATACGCCTTGAAACAGAGAAGTAATATGCTTGGCCCTTGTGCGTATTGTTTTGGACAGGGACGGTTTTTCTTCTACACAGAAACCTTTCCCGAATCCAGGAATCGAACCCGGCACCACTCCTACAGCAAGCAAGTTTTCTAGCGACAAGATATAGGAACAGTTATAGCTGTCAAGTGTTTCTTTTTAAGGGCTGCGCTTACATCAAGCAAAGTTTACTCCTCTCTGTTGATGTGGAGTCCCCTTTACTGTTTGCTTGGACCTTTCGGCGTCAGTGGTATCGGGTAACTAACTTCAATGAAGTACGTTGTGCGTGGGCCACCTGATATATATAACCTGTACACCTCAATGGCACTCCATTTTTCGTGTAGTAGGTTTTTCCCTCTCTTTTTCAGTTATGCAAAGGTCAGTCAGAATGTAGATGCCCTTCATTCTAATAAAAAGTAAAACTCACATTTTATTCCTCATTCAAAAAATCGTAAACATAAGCACTTTGAAATCATTAAGGAATTTTCGAAACCCTAAGCATCAAGCAAACATTTGCACGAGCAACTGATTACGATTAATTTGCTTGTTACGCATATTAACTGGCTAAATAGGGCAGATATTAAATATATCTTATCAACACTTTCTTTGAGGTGGGGAAGATTACATTAAAAGCTAAGCGATGCACCTGAAACTTAGGTGCTTTTTACTTTTGCTTCACACACATGTATGCATACATATAAATAGAGAACATATTTTGTGAAATCGCTTTTCCTTCAGTGGACTATACAATACCTAAATATGCATTTTTGGATGCAACACAACGCCTCCTATAACTAAGGAGCTATCGATGGAGAAATTAAATGGAAAGGAATATATAAACTGTAAGATGGAGTATCCCGAGGTAGTTTAAGTCTTGTCACATGACCGCTACGTCCTCTGCTTATGTCCGTACATAAAACTAAGAACAAAAAGCAAAGGTGGCATAGATTGAGATCATCAATACAAATTGAAGAGGTACGAATCGACTGAGGATTAGCGGCTGTCACAAATGGTACTCAGATCTTCAAAAATATGAGTAAACCATTGCCAGACTTCCAGATTGATGAAAATATCATGCCTTTGCGGGATTAAAACCCGGGACGTAATATGTTGCACGCAACATTGTTACCACAAAGGTACGAAGATGATATTAGTAATATGTCATACACACATTACTAAGGGGATTTCTCAAACAGCGTAAAAGTTTCATCCTAACGACGGTGTGGACCTAAACTTCAGAGAGGCAATAAATAAGTTCACTATCAAGCTTTTCCTGTATGACTATCTAGTAAAGTGAACTGGTACAAGTTACAAAGATGGAAGAAATCGAAGTATTGTACATACATGTGAACTTGTATGTCGGGAACGGCACTCTGTTTCTACCTGAACTTGTAAGTTTTAGGTCTCAAATAGAGCGAAAAGAAAACACACACACACACACACGCACACACACACGCACACACACACACACACACACACACAAAACACACACACAGCGAGTTCACGAAAAGAAGTCTAGCGCCCAGTTCAATCCTTCGGAGGAAAAATCAGTGTCGGCCTCAATATGATATACTGGAACATTTTGCGTACCATTTCGGATGCACATTATATGTACTACAAATCCTGAATAAAAGAATGGTCGGAAATGTAACCTTAACAACTGAATTTTGCGAACTACATAAATAATTGGATGGTAAATAATTTACTCTATTTTATATTTGAAAAAGGCTAGGTAATTTGTGAACATATATAATTTGTGAATATATATGCGGATATTTT